>JAGKTI010030097.1:0-12479 GCA_018397915.1 Birgus latro
TGGTACTTGCTGATGATACTGTATTGTTAAGTGAGGATGAATGTGAACTGCAAGGCTTGGTGAATGAGTTTGGGGGTCTATGTAGGAAATGGAATTTAAAAGAGAATGTAATGAAGAGCAACACTATGGTCGTGTGGGAAAAGAAGCCACAACATACACAGTGAAACTGGACGGTGAGGAAACTGAGAATGATAGTGTATCCAAGTACTTAAGTAGTGTGATGAGTAAGGATGGAAGGAAGTGCTTGAAAGGGTACAGCAGAGTACTGAAAGCTGTGATAAGGAACAGGCATGTGAGCATGGACGTTAAGCTTGGATCCTGTTCAAAGGACACAAGTCAAGAGTGAGAGCAGTAGAAATGAAGTAGGATTGTATGGAGTTTCATGAACAGACAGAAAGACATATGAGGAGGTAAGGAAACATTGTGGTGCTGTTAAGAGAAGTATTTGGAGATGATTTGGCCATGTAGAGAGAATGCAAAATGAAAGACTGACAAGAGGAGTGTATGTGAGTGAGGTGGCAGGGGAGGGGAGGAGGGGAAGACTAAGTTTGACATGGAAGAATGGAGTGGAGAGATGCAAGGAAGCAGAGTGCGAGTTGGAAAGAGGGAAGTCAAATGGCAGAAGACAGAGTGATGTGAAGTAAATCTGTTTGTGGCTACCCCTTATGAGACAGGTGTCTGGCATGAGATAGATAAAAGTCAGAGGAGGGGAAAACTTTCTGCATGCCTAAAATGACTGAACTTTATGCAAGTCCTGGAAGCAAATGGAAGAGGAGATATTTGATTACTTTATATAAAATAATGCAAACAATGGATGCAAACAAGCAATCATTATAACGTAAGAAAATTATGCAGGGTAGAGATGGTAATGCTGACTGAGCCGTTCACCACATCAATCATCATCAATTCATCATAATCATTATAATAATAACAGCCATTATATTATACCCATCATTGCAATCATAATCATCATCATCCTAACCTCTTCTTCCCATATGGGGTGAGGTATGGTCCAAAAACAAAAGACAAAACACGGGTAATCGGACATGTTACGTATGAACCATCCTGTATTTTCGGCATCTGTGGCATATAACCAGGACTTACTGTATCTGTTTGTGATGTATTGCAAGCATGTTCAAAAGTATGCCAAAAGTACATCCAATTTCTATTTGATGTTAAGAATACTCTAATTGCTTTTCCTGCTGCACACATTTTGATGGAATGATAAAGTTAACTACAGACAAGGGGGGACTGACAGTGCCGAGGTTTGTATACAAAGAGAACTGTCGACATTGCAGGGTCGACTGGTGTGGGTGATTGAAATGAAAAACACAACAGGTACCTCCAAAAGGTCAGGGAATAATTTCAAGCACAGATAATGCTCAAGGGAAATTTGCATGAAAGAAGTATATTGGTAAGTGGAGTTTTTTGGAAAACAGATCATCTGATTTTCAAGCTTACAATATATACAGGGACAGTATGCTAATCATAAGCATTTGAACTGAAACAACTGGGCATACCGCAGGTTATAAAAATTTGTCAATTGCACATCTTGCAAGTACAGCACAAACAACAACAACAACAACAATAATAATAATAATGTAATAATAATAATGTCACTAATCACATGCATGATTCACTATGGTGTCTTTTAGGTGGCATAGGAGGCTTGCTAAGAAATTACGTTAGGAAATCGCCACAGCCACAAAGAAGACAAGCCACTTTCAATGAACTAACATCAGACATTATTCAACTGAGAGAAATACTGTACTAGTGGGGCATAACAAATAACATGGGGAACCTTTCTATCACGAAATTCTAGCAATTTATCAAGCTAACATTTACAGCAATCTATCTATATCTATGTGTACCTGTATACTGTTTATCTATCTGTGTACTTGTCTATTTACTATCTGTGTGTATGTGTAATGTTTATCTATCTATCTGTGTACTTGTCTATATATCTGCCTGTCAACATGAAATAATGTTGAGTTGATGCAATAGCTTAGCAAGGAGACATGCTAATCATGAAGAAGTGCAATGGAAAAGTTTCAGAACTATCTGGTACTGGTATACCTGGGGAATTTGCTTAGAATACTCTTGTTACTCTAACCTGCCATAAAATGACCATCTCAACAGTAGTTATAGTTTATCAAATAAAATTATGCTAGTCATGAAAAAGTGTAATGGGAAGGATGTGGACCTGCAGACTAATATAAATAAATACATACTGTAGTTAATAAAATAAAGATCATAATCATCCTCAGACCCCCAAGAATCACTCTCAGTTTAAAAAAATCTGGTGTTAGATGTAATAAAGACAGTTGCTCTCCCACTTATGAACATTTGAGCTATGAACTTCTGCTGTTGACAATATTAAAGATTTACCAGTCTGAGATTTTATTAGCCCTTGTGGCTAGTTCTACTGCATAGAAGCTGTCAACCTCATAGTGCCAAGGACTGATTCCTCTCACTGTATCATCATCACTATTGTCCATTAGCAAGTAAAATGAGTACCTAGATGAAGTAACTGGGCTTGTATACCCTAGTGGTGGAATGATCTAGTTATGAAGCCTGACACTGCTGCTGATCACAATTATTATCATCATCGTCATCAGCCCTAACTCTTTTTTCCCACCCAAGGATGGGGTGTGGAATTCTCAAGAAAAATTTCCCAAGTAGGGGAGCAACTGTTAACATACTCTGTCCACATCAACTTGGCTTAAAAGTGATTTGGAAAGGATGCAGAGCCACAGTAGTGCTATCTTTGCCTTACTCTGCTTCTGAGTTATGAGAATTAGGCTGCCAAAGAACAAAAATCTCCGCCAAGTCAAGGTGGACAAACCAAATAATGTGCAACTCACATATTGCAGGAGGATGGTAGTAGCTGTAGCAGTAGTGGCAGCAACTGGAGTCCAATGTCACATGCCCAGCGGCAGCAACGGCACCAACGAACCCCAGCGGCAGCAGCAGCAGCACCATCCAACCTCAGCGGCAGCAGCAGCAGCACCAACAAACCCCAGTGGCAGTGGCGGTGGCAGCAGCAGCACCAACGAACCCCAGTGGCAGTGGCGGTGGCAGCAGCAGCACCAATGAACCCCATCGGCAGCAACAGCACCAACAAACCCCATCGGCAGCAGCATCACCAACGAACCCCATCGGCAGCAGCATCACCAACGAACCCCATCGGCAGCAGCATCACCAACGAACCCCATTGGCAGCAGCAGTACCAACGAACCCCATCAGCAGCAGTGACAGCTCAGCGGCGCAAGTAACTCTGGTGGCCTCTGAAAATATGACAAATTTTTAGGAGATATCTCAGGTATGTTGATGATTTATACCTTTCTATGTGGAGTTTAATACTGATCTTTATTAACCCCCACAGTATTAGTGTTGAAGAGGGACACTTTCATGTGGTGGCATCAATAGGACTGGCGGTGGAACTGCCTGCTTATATTAACATTTCTCAGTCCAATCTATATCCCCCAACAGGAGACTGGAGGAATTCAAAAGGGTAGTTCTCCCTGCAGTCCAATGAGCCCCAGGTCCCTATGTTCCTTGTGGGGTTGTAAAAGGTTGCCTGTTGTGTGGGTGGGTGGGTGATCTTGCAGTACACACAACTCGCCATCATGTGCCATTTGCATATCATTACAACATCGGTATGTGTTGGGCTCTGTACTACTAATTTTAAGAAAAAGAAGGGGTCCTCACTGCCTATGTTAGAATGGTAGTGGCATCTGGAGGATGAGTCTTTTTGGTAACAAGCACTTGGCTCTGGTTTCTGACAACCATGTAATAATATGAAGCACATAAAAGAGTATGAGAAGGAAGGGTACTCTGTCATTCAGGAGGGACTGAGAAATATGGAAGGCAGACCACAATCCTGGCAAGGATTGTCTGTGAACTTTTCGGCAAAGCAATACCAATGGAACTTACACTGCCATTTTTTTAATCCAGTAAATTAGTGGGGATCTTACACACACATACACACACGCAAGATGATGCAGGACACTAGACGCGAGAGATGCAGGATGTGCCACACATCGCTCTGCACCAGGCCAATTTTGGCCACAAAAGGCCAAGCCTAAAAAGTATCTTTATGTGAGTCAAGCTCTGTACTAGGTCCAACTAAATAGTGTTCTAATATAAAAGAGAAAGTTTAAGTAAAAGTGTTGTTCCAATAACAGAATACAACAAAGTAGAGCATGTGCCGAACAAGCAAATCAGCTGATTAGTGTTTACTGTTTTGTCTGTGACATACAGGAATGCAAAACTGTAAGTAGAATCTTCTCACAGTACCACAAGATGAGCACCATCTTTAGTAAAGTGAATATGGAAGGAGTTAAGAAAAGGGATAAAGGTAGAATGCAGGATGATCAGGTCTACCAGGAACTGGTGGAAATGGAGACGTACAGTAAGTTGGAAGAATGAGTGCACAGATTAGAGAAGCCATTTCAGAGTGATATGGATGAAATTAAGAAGCAGTTGTGTATGCAGGAGGAGGAAAATGAAAAATTAGTAAAGGAAGTTAACAGGAAAGACACAACAATAGATGAGCTTTTAGTTGAGGTTGGTACACTTAGAAGGAAGATTAGTGAAATGGCAACCACAGTTGTCAACCATGAGAGTATTATGAAAGAGTTCAGAAATGATACAGAGACAATAAGGCAGGCAAGCACTCTGACAGATCATAGCAGTGATACTGAGGAGAAGATATCCCAGGTGAATGAATAAGAATGATGTGGAAACCACATATGCTGAAATGGTGAAAGTAAAAAAAGAAGCAAGAGTTGAAGGCAAGAACATTAAAAAGGAAGTGAAGAAAATAATCCAAAACAATCCAAAATTGGTCAAAGATTCAGCAGACATCAACAAATCTATAGTAATCACTGGTATAGAAGAGGAAGAAATAAAAAACAGGATTTTGAGAGACAACAGGGAGATGGCAAATGTAATGAACATACTGAAGGAAGTATCAGAGGAAATCTGTAGGAAAGACATAGAGGAACACAAAAGGCTAGGGAAATATGAGAGAAATATATCAAGGCCTCTGAAAGTAACCTTCCAGAGTGTAAACACTGTGGAGAAAATACTTAAAAATGCAAACAAACTTATGGAAAAAGAGGATTTCAAAAATGTTTGGATAAAAAGATGCCTAACTCAAGAGGAACTGCAATTACTAAAAGAGAAGAGGGAGGAGAAAAAAACAAAGACCGAGGGAAGATCAGAGGAAGAGAAGAACACATTTTTAAGGTAATTAGATTGCAGGTATGAAAGTGGTAAATAAACAAGAGGGAATAAAAAGGAGGAAGGTAGTACACCCAAGTCATGACACGTACAGCAGAACATCAATTATCCGCAAGCCAGTCAACCGGAATTGGCGCTAAACCGGACAATTTAAAGAAAATTTCCAAAATCGATCAACCGGGGAAAATCCAGGACCTAACCGGCATTTCAAATTCACTGCACAACCATCCCTCCCGAATGTTTTCATTCCTTCGTCACCGAGCGCATCACCGCAGTCCTCGCCATTGTTTTGAGGCTTAACAGTGTCGTAATATTTGGTGGAATGTCAGCCATGGCTCCTGGCTGTTCGTGGATAGATGCTGATGAATCATTTTAAAAGATCATCCGATTCATGGAGCGAAATCCAGCCTACATAGCTAATGAACTGCTTCATTTTCATAGCTATTAATGATGACTTCCAAAATCGCCATCGTGTAGCAATCAAACAGTCAGACATCAGGGACTTTTACACGAGGGGTAAACATGCAAAAACAGAAAACATTTCGCTCGTATCTTCCTGCTCATTTGTGGGGTTCCCAGATAGTGATGTATTAATGTCCACACCAGCAAGTACTCCAGCAAAAACAGCTGCTCCACCAGTCTCCCCCATCAAGCCTAGCCTGTTGGACCCCCAGCCAGCCTATCCACTCACGACTCATGTCGATGAACCTGCAACACCCACAACTCTGGTTCCGAGAAAATGCACTATCAAGTCAATTCGCCGTCTGACAATTCACCGTCAAAACATGGACGATTCCCCGTCAGGACAGTTCGCACCCTGGACGATTCCCTGTCATTCTATAAATACTTATTATTAATTAATCAATACTTGTACTTTAATAACTATATTTCAGGGGGATCCATCAGAGTCTATGTTCAATAGTGTAGGCTTTGGATATTTATTAGTTGCACCTTTAGTCAGTAATTGTTTTTTCCTCGCTGTAGTTGCCTGTGAATTATAATCTAGCAATTGTCTTATTGTTGTGACAGCGAGTTTGGCTTGATGGCGAATTGTCCTGAAACAATCAGTCCTTGCTGAAGACTTCTTTATAGCTTTTTTTTCCTTTATTGTTGATGACTAATGGCTTTCAAAAATAGTTTCACACTGCATTTATTTTTTGATGTGCGCTGAAACTTATTCCTGGCAAAACATGCGTGATCTAGACAGCCATCATTCACGTGTCACTTAGGTCAAAAGCTTGATTGGTAATGAGGACTTTCAAGAGGCTTAGTGGCAATCCTTGGTGATTAAAACTTTTATGGGGAGTATTAGGGGGCAAAACTAATCGGTCAGGTTAGGTTAGAATGCAGTATGCAGTGATGTGTCCAGTCAGTGAGATCGTATGTAAACACACGTCTTGAGTATCGTAAGACAGACATATATAATTAAACTTAACTATATTTTTAACGAAAAATATGAGGCTCATAGAACCTAACCCCCTGTTTTACATGTAAACATATGTCACATTTTAGCTAACAGTGTAATAAGGATAATTAAAATTTCAGTTAAATAAAATACACTGAAAGCATTAGGCCTATTTTATGTCCCTGTGACCCATCAAAATTCCTCTAGTTTGAGAATCACTGGTGCAAGAGAACAGGAAATGGGTGTTAATCGATTTTCCAGAAAAACTGATTTTCCGGCATTTTGAATTCCCTGTGGCTTGCGGATAATCGATGTTCTACTGTATGTAAACAAGATGATTAAGTTGATGTACTCAAATGTGGATGGAATGGTATCTAAATTACTAGAGATGAATGATTATATTAAAGAAAATGAACCATATATTATCTGCGTAACTGAAACAAAATTAACATCAAGGATATCAAACAACACCCAAAACCTAGAAGAATACAATACATGGAGAAGAGATAGGAGCTTAAAAAAAGGAGGAGGAATTA
Organism: Birgus latro; assembly: GCA_018397915.1. Taxonomy (NCBI): domain Eukaryota; kingdom Metazoa; phylum Arthropoda; class Malacostraca; order Decapoda; family Coenobitidae; genus Birgus; species Birgus latro. The sequence continues at coordinate 7,189 of JAGKTI010030097.1, forward strand.
TAATGTTAACAAAGAAAAATCTGCAAGTCAAAGAAATAGAAGGTAGATATACCCTCACAGGTAGAACTGATCGCAGTAGAGATGAGTACGTCTGAAGGGAAAATAATTGTGGTAAATTTATACATGCCACCCAGATCAAACATTTGGGAAAAAGGCAATTATGAAGGCCTGGCAGAGAGTACAGTTCAAAGCTTAGGAGCATTACTACATAGAATGGAGGAGAAATCTGAAAGAATTATACTATCTGGAGATTTAAATGCAAATATAAACTGGAATACACTAGATATAAAAAGCCAGTAAAGCTGTTGGGACCAAAAGCTCCTGGGCCTTGTGCAGGAGTTTTTCCTAATGCAACATGTAAAAGAAAGCACCAGAAAAAGAGGACGTTGTACCATCAGTACTAGATATTATATTTACTAGGCAAGAAAATGATATTGATTATTATGTATCACCCTTCATTCGGCAAAAGTGACCATGCAGTATTAAATTGCAACTTTAGGATTGCATATGACATAGTTAACAGTAATGAAAGTTAAAAAACGAGCCTTAACTACAAAAAGGGCAGCTATCATGACCAAAAGAAATACATCTTAGAGAAAGATTGGGAAAAAGTTGTTAGAGGACAAGATTTAGCCCGTCACGTCCCGACCAATTTACGACCTCCAATACCCCCCAGTCCCGAGCATTTTTGGATTTTTTTTTTTTTTTTTTTTGCTCAAACCTTCACTTTTGGTGAGAAACATCAAAAATTCATAGAGAAATTGCCCTCCTGAGGCTATAAATGGTGCTACAGGTGATGAGTCAGCCTTACATTTTCCCTCTTTCTCAGGGTACCTGGCTAAAGAAAACAAACTATGAAAGGGTTAACTAATTCAAGCCACTTTAAATTATATATTTATTTATGTATTTGGTACAAATTTATGTGTAGTACAAGACTATATTGGTTTTCACACATTTATATAGGCAACAGAAGCATTGTTCAGTAACCAAACACATCCACATATGGCACCTTCTTTTATGACATTACCACCTCATCACTTCTGTTCATTTCTTTCTCAAGCTTCTTTATTTCTTTGTCCTCCACCTCAGGAGTCACTTTCACTGTGAATTTCGTAATTGGAGAGACCGTGGGGCAACATACCTTTACTGGCCAGGTTACTGCTAACAGGTGAATTGCCCAGTGTGGGGGGGAGGGGGGTTAGGTGGGGCCAGGCGGTATCCCCGTTTGACAGTAGGTAGAGGAAGGTCTCCCACATATGCCTACCAAAAATCACCCATGAAACTTGAAAATTGTGCAAATTATGACCCTTCCAATTGCGCGACGTACCCGTTATGTCGATAGGTGTAGTTGTGACAAAACGTTGCGACGTACCCATATGTCGATGATGGGATTCCTCGGGTTAAAGGTTATTTATAGAAAATTCTGTGAACTTTATGAAATAGCAGCCCCAAATTACATCCCTCGGCACAAAGAAGCAGAAATGAAAATAAAGAAATGATTTAATAAAGAATGTAAAACATCAAAAGAAAAAAGAGACACTGTGGAACAGATACAGAAGACACATTAGTGAGAGGGCATATAACAACTATAAACAGGCAAGAAGCGAATACACAAGAATAAGGAGACAAGCCCAAATACAGTTTGAGGAGGACATCATAAGCAAAAATAGTGATCAACCAAAGATATTTTACAGTTACATCCAAAGCAAAACCAAAGTAAAAGATAAAATACAATCCATTACGGATGAAGGGATCCTCTATACACAAAAGAAAGATATTTGTGAAGCACCAAATAAGAATTTCTAATCACATTTTACAGAAGAAAATAGTTTGGAGAGGGATGATATGGAACATACATGCCTAACATATTACCAGATATACAAATATCAGAAAAAGAAATACAGGAGGAGTTAAGTAAATTAGACAAAGGAAAAGCAAATGGTCCAGATGAAATTTCATGTTGAGTGCTCCATGAATGTGCAAAGGAGTTAAGTAGACCATTATCTTTAATACTCAAGGAATCCTTGGGTCAAGGTAAATTACCTGATATTTGGAAGAAAGCAAACATTTTCCTCTTATTCAAGAAAGGGAATAGAAAAAATCCACTCAACTACCGACCAATATCATTAATCAGTGTTGTAAATAACTCATTAATCAGTGTTGTAAATAACTCACATACACTGTCATCAGTCTTTCACTCTCCATCCTCTCCACATGCCAAAACCACCTTAATGTGTTTCTCCTAATGCTTCCTATCACGTCCACAACCACACAACAACGGTCCTTCACTTCCTCATTTGTTAGCCTGTCTCTCCATGTGACTCCACATGCTCCTCTCAAATAACTCATTTCCACTGCTCTCACTCTTGACTTCTGTCCTTCCAACAGGGTCCAAGCTTCACTCCATATGTTAGAGTTGGTCGTGTAGCAAATTTTTCCCTTCCATGCTCACTTCCCTGTTTCTTATCACTGGTTTCAACGAACCAGCAACCTTCCTTCCCTGCTGCATGCTTTCAAGCACTTCACCCTCCAGACTTCCATCCTTACTCATCACACTACCCAAGTACTTAAATGCACTCACATTCTCCATATCCCCCCCATCCAATCTCACTGTACAGTCACTGGCTTCACTTCTCTCGAAGACCATCACTTTACTCTTCCCTACATTCACCTTTAGATTCCATTTCTTACACACTCTCCCAAACTCATCTACCAAGCCTTACAGCTCCCCTTCGTCTTCACTCAACAACACAGTATCATCTGCAAACAACAGTACAGGGAGTTTCCAAACACTGCCCTCTCTCACTAGGGCCACTCCAGCATCCACTGCCCGACCTTGTATCTCTTTTATAACCCCATCCATGTACAGATTGAACAACCATGGAGACATGACACATCCTTGTTTCAATCCAACCTTCAAATGGAAAGATTCACTCAGTTTGCCATCCACATGCACTGCAGCCTTAGCACCCTCATACATACTCTTCACTGCCTTCAACAACTTCCCATCCACTCCATATATTCTTAATACTTTCCACAATCCTTGTCTATCCACCCTGTCATATGCTTTCTCCAGATCCATGAAGGCTGCATACAACTTCTTTTCCTTCTCTAGAAATTTTTCCACTAAGGATCTAAGAATGAATATCTGGTCTACACAAACTTTTCTCTTCATAAAACCTCCCTGTTCTTCCCCAACTAATTCCTCTGTTATTTCCCTAACTCTGTCAATAAATATCCTACCATATACTTTTCCTATTACACTGAGAAGGCAAATGCCCCTAAGATTACTACACACTGCTTTTTCCCCTTTTCCTTTGTACAGAGGAAAAATTATACGTGACTTCCAATCCTCCGGGACTCTACCCTCCTCCCACGCCAATCTGCACACCTTCCACATTCATTCCATTACTATCTCTCCCCCATGCTTCAGCATTTCACCACACACTCCATCAATTCCTGGGGCTTTCTCCATTTTAACTTTCTTCATTGCTTCCACCACTTCCATCCTACTGATTTCTTCCTCTCTTCTCACAACCCTCCTTCTCCCCACCATTCCCCAGCCACTTATACTTGCATCACTTTCATTCTCTATGTTCAACAGTTCATTAAAGTGTTCTCTCCTTTCTCCCTTCTCCACTGGTAATCTGCCATTATCTTTCACACCCCCACTGGTTTTGTTGGCACCCTGTCTAGCTCTCTTTACCTACTTCCAGAACATTTTCTTACATTCCCTCCACTTTGCACTCAAATTCCTTCCAAATTCCTCATCCACTCTCTTCTTACTCTCTCTTACTAATCTTTTCACCTCTCTCCTCCTCTCTACATATAACTCTCTCGTCCGTCTCTCAGCTTCTTCGTTGCCCCTGTTCCTCATCCACTCATTATATGCTTTCTTCTTTTGTGCCACAGACTCTCTCACCTCTTCAGTCCACCATGCTGTTCCCTGAACCCCCTTTCATCTTCTCTTCACCCCACACACCACCTCACATGCTGCAAAGATTTCTTCTGTGAATATCTTGCACACACCTTCCACATCCCCCATGTGCTCCAATCTATACAGTATTTACCCAGTTGCTCCTCCACTTCCCTTTTATATTCAGCCTTTATTCCATCCTCTTGTAACTTTTCTTCCCTCCTTGTAAGAAATACTTCCTCCTGTCCTTCCCTTCTTTCTTCCTCCATCTTGTTTGGATTCTGATTCTTTGTGGTGGTCAGAAAGTCCACTCCCCCAACCTTTATATACTCTTGCATTCATTACACATCTTCTCATCCTTTCATCCACACATACATAGTCAATCATTGCCTTCCATTCATTCATTCCACCGTCCACCCTTCTCACCACTCGCCATGTGTACGTATGGATCATTTTGTACCTGAAGAGGGTATTAGTTAACACCAACCCCCTCCCGGCACAAATGTCCACTAAAGCACTGCCATTCTCATCCATCTCTGCAGGCACACCTCACTCACCAACAACTCCATCCACCTTCTCATTCCCTACTTTTCCATTCATATCTCCAATCAGAAACACTCTCTCATTCCTTTCAAACTTTTCCATGCAGGCTTCCACATTTGTCCAGAACTCTTCTTTCACTCTACTTACACGATCTTGCGTTGGCGCATACATGCACACAATTGCCCACATATGTAGTCCAACTTCCATTCTTACCCACACAGTCCTTGACCCAACTGATCAATACTCTCTTACATTCTCCTTCCATCTGTTGCTCACAGCAATACACACTCCTTCTTTCGCCCTCTCATTCTCACCTACTCCCGCGCATATACCCCATCCATACTCCCATTCTCTCACCTCGCCAGTTTCAGTTATTCCACATATATCCACTTTCACACTCTCAAGCACCTGTACCATCTCTCTCTCTCTCACCTCATCATTCATACCCCTTACATTCCATGTTGCAAGCTTTACCACGTCCTTTGTCTGGTCCTTTTTCGTCAACTTTTGGTCAGTCATGGTTCGAGGCTTCTTGTTCGTATTTTTAGTTAGTTGTTTTACGGGGTGGGGCACTAACCCACCACCAACTCTTTTAGTTGCCTCTTATGACAAGCAGGGATACTGGAGGAGAATTATAGAAAACCCCCCCTACCCCCAGAGGTGGTGAAGTGGTCAGCGAGAAAGCTTGGGTTGGAGGAATGGCTGGTTAGGGTGGTTATGGCCATGTATGTGGGTGCTTGCACCCAGGTAAGAGTGAATGGAGATTTGAGCGATGAGTTTTCTGTGAATGTCGATGTGCATCAGGGGTCAGTTTTGAGTCCCTTGTTGTTTA
>JAGKTI010030099.1:0-12478 GCA_018397915.1 Birgus latro
ACAGTTTAAGGATTTGAAATTCAGCAAATCAGGCTTTACTGATCTACCAGAAGACCCGCCGACATGTCGTAAAAATACCCCCGCTAATACCAATACACCAGTCCTGTATGAGACAGCCCTAGCATGTATTCAATATGGACGGTGGGTGTTAGCGCCGAAGTGGTGACACGGTATGTAGGAGGACTGCTGGGCCATGATAGCAGGCTGTGAAGCCTATGCCCAGAGTCGGACACATAAAAAAAAAAAATAGAGAGATAGACAGATTGATATCTGCCGACGGGTTTGTGACAGAGATCAAAGCTGGAGTCGTGGAGAGGAGGATGAACTTGGTGATGCACGGCTAATAGTGGAATATTTCAAAGCTGATTTATGCAAATGATTTTTTTTTTTTTTTTATGTGTGCGACTCTGGGCATAGGCTTCTCAGCCGGCCTTCAAGGCCCAGTAGTCCTCCTACATACCACACACCTCTACATGTCACCTCTCTCTTCTGCTTGCTTCCAGTGGACTGGATCATCACAGACTTGTTCAGAGTTCTATGCAAAATCTATGAGTGCTGTGAGTGTTGGAAATATCGTACATGTAGATAAGGAACGAAGTGATGGTGTTGACGCTGAGGTTACTTTCAGTGTTATGTGATGGTGAATGGAAAAATACAAACTGGTGAAAGAGATGAAGTACCTCGGTGTATGCATATAAGAGAGAGGTAAATGTATGAAGAAAGTGAAAAATATAGCGGCTTACAGAAAAAAGACAGTTAGTACCTTGCATTAACGTATGTCAGAGCGCACAGAAAAGTAATTGATGTTAGACTTGCTATGTGTGAGTGAAATGTTAACAGCGAATGCAGTGAAAATGGGAGACTCTTGTGGGTGGGTGGGTGAATTATGTAAAATGATAAAGTAAGAAACTCATACCCTTGTGAATGATTTGGAATAAGGGACTGAATTAATAAAATAATGGAAGAGTGTGCGTAGGTGGAACTGTCATAGAGAAAGGTGATGAAAAGTGTATTAAGTAAGTGAGTCTGAAAGTGAGAGAAGACGTTGCAGGCCAAGAAAATTACTGATGAATGTGGCAAATAAACACTGAGAAAGCGAGGTAAGCTACAGTAATGGAGGAAGTGAAGGAATTGGCAAGGGATCGAAACGAATAGGTGAAGTATGTGCGGATATATGCAGTACATAACAAGAATTTTACTACTGTCTGGTAGTCGATGAATTTGTTTTATCCCGCCCGTGTATGTGAAGCGTCAATATAAGATCATACATAAAATCTATGTCCACATAATGTGTACTGGTGCGATGGAGCCAGAAGTTCGAGAACCTCAGTGTGTTTAATCATGCCATGTACTCGTTATCCTATTTCTTATAACTTTTTCTTTGTTTCTGCATCTGACCTGAGCTTATTTAGGGTTGGATGATAAAGATGATGCTACTCATGATGACGACGACGACGACGTTGATTATTTTTTTTTTTTAATGTGTCCGACTCTGGGCATAGGCTTCACAGCCTCCTATCAAGGCCCAGCAGTCCTCCTACATACCATACACCTCTACACGTCACCACTTCTGCGCTAACACCCACCGTCCATATTGAATACATGCTACAGGACTAGTGTCTCATACAGGACTAGTGTTATGGAACTAGCGGGGATATTTTTATGACATGTCGGCGGGTCTTCTGGTAGATCAGTGAAGCCTGATTTAATGAAATTCAAATCGTTAAACTGTTCCCTGCCCCAATGGGGATTTGAACCTGGGTCCGTTAGGATTGCAGGCAACCTCTCTACCGATTGAGCCACCGCCTCCCCTAATCATAATCATAATCACGATCATGTGATCATGACTACGACGATGATGATGGTGAAGACGATATATTTTACTTGTATTGCTTATAATGTGGCTTTAATAGTAACGTCCACTTAGGGTTCTTAACATACACTTTCCGCTTCTGAGGAGAAACTCTTAAACCCTTCAGTACCATGAAATCATTTTTATAAAACTGTTGTAATCAACACATGATTTTACTTGGTTTTGACCGCTTGAAGGGAAGGGTTTAGCAATTAACTCCGCAAGCCTCGTAAGAACGACTATATTTTTCATATTCCATGCTGCCGCCAAACGACATTACTCAGCCTTCGAGACACCAATCGTAGAGAAGAGGTAGGACACTACACTACGAAGGTTTAGTTATTGCCTTCTCCTTGTTAAGTGGTTAGGATAATATTAATGAAGTTACCCTATCATATCTTCTTCAAATACGTAACTCCCCCAGACTTATATAACCCACTCAGCTAAGAGAGAGAGAGACAGACAGACAGACAGAGAGGAGTAAATGGCGAGCTTGATTTGTTTGTTTTTAGAGAGAGAGAGAGAGAGACCGCAACATGTGTGACACCGAAACTTAATAACAAATTAAACAGGAAAGACAAGGAGTAAACGCGTGCCTGATAGGGTATGCGTGGCAGGAGAGGATGTGTAAGAAAGAGTGTGAAGCAAATCAAAATTCCACAGCCTTGCATGCCTCCAGACCTGCCCTGTTTTAAACCCAGTACCGCCCACCGCCACCATCTGTCTCCCCCCCGACTCGCTGGAACTCGCTAACACCCCTGAAGGTACCCCGCTTTCTTACGTATTCTGTTTTTAGGGGGGGGGAGCGAGTACTAAAATTAAATGTGTGTGTGTGTGTGTGTGTGTGTGTGTGTGTGTGTGTGTGTGTGTGTGTGAGAGAGAGAGAGAGAGAGAGAGAGAGAGAGAGAGAGAGAGAGAATATAGCAATGATTCGAATAATGCAAAATACACGGATTTATCTTAAACTTATCGTGGATGAGAAACACAGACAGACAGACAGACAGACAGAGAGTGAGAGAGAGAGAGAAAGAGAGAGAGTGAGAGAGAGAGAGAGAGGAGTAATGTCATTTTGCATTCACCTTGTCGCGGGAGCAGGTGTTGGAGAAATTTATGCTCCCAGAGAAGTTTAGCTCCTTCCCGCCCCGCTTGAGGGAAAATCGTGAAAGTGCGAGAATTGTAAAGAAGGGAGCGACAGGGGGGAGACAGGGGGAAGAGGAGGGGGTAGTGGGGATGAGAGGTAGAGGGAGGAGTAAGGAAGAGGTGGGAGGGGGGAGAGGAAGGGGTCAGGGAGAGGTGAGGGAAAGAGGAGGTAAGGGGGAGGTGAGGTAAAGGAGAAGGGGGCAAGGGACTCGTCGGGAGGAGAGTAGGGTGTAGTGGGGAAGATGGGGGAAGAGCAAGGGGTCACGGAGAGGTGTGGGGGAGAGGAAGGGTGAGAGAAGAGGAGGGGGTGGTGGGGAGGGGGGGTAGGGGAGGGTTTGGGGAGAGGCATGCGATTCCCTCTGCACCTCGGCTTTCATCTGGGGGCGATAAGTTTTTATTTGCGGTGTAAGATGCCAGAACCCGAATTTATAAACTCTCCAAGGCTTAAGGTGTGCATGCGATTGCCTGTATACACGTCTGTCTTAACTCATACACATACCCAGCACTTGACAGTCAAATCAAAGTGGATACTATAATGAGCAATGCGAAATACAAAATGGTCTATAAAAATTATCAACTGTTTTGGATCGTTGTTGATAGTGTAAACAAGCTACGATCCTTTATAAATAGGGTCTCAGGTATATGAGAACGGCGCAGGATTATTTTCTTTCTCTTTTTCTTCTTAGTAGGAAACCGCTTTAACTCTTTCACGGTTAGGATTTCTCTGTACTGAAAAAAAAATCGTCGGGGGTTAGCCGAAATTAAATAAATAAATCAAAACCTAAGAAAGGGTTACTCGAGTTAATATTTGAAGCCTCTGAATGTTTGGATTTTCCTCAGGTGAACTAAATCTTCTGGTGTTACCCAGGAAGAACTACACAAATGCTCCATCTGTACTGAAAGAGCTAAAGCTTCACCAGTCTAACTCCATTCAAACTACCGTGTCCATCTTCACAGGCGTTCTACAACCACCTGAGCCAACCCACTCCCCTAGTCCATAGTCGGTTTTTACACACCCATACTCCATCTAGCACTATTTTTATTCTCACTATCTCAAGTTCTAGTGTTCATTTCTCCTTCTAAAACAAATCACCATTCCAACAAATTCCTAACCTTCCTTTGCTATTATTCATGGCGGTGAATTAGAGCGTACAACCTAGCCTCTCCCTCTCCCATCTCACCTCTTTTTGCTGACTACCATCATATTTCTTTAGTGTTCTGCTCAGTGTTAACATTCACCATAAAATACCCATCTTTTCAGGGTGTACCAGTCTTACACTGCTCCATCTCAGCCAGTCATGCCCGCTCTCCTTCGCCCATCACACCCCTTTTTACTTTCCCTCGTTGGACATTAATTACGTCGATAACCATGAAACCAATCAAACTACGATTTTGTACACGACATCATCAAGTGAAGGCGTCCACGGGGTTGCAAGATGAATCGCGCCCGAAGGCCCAAGGGAAAACTGCTGATCTTTAATCATATTATAGTGCTTTCCCTTTGGCCTTCTGGCGTGATTCAGCGTTCGACCTCGTGGACGCCTACGCTTGATAGATTTTTCAACAAAAAATGAAGGTGAATAGTAACAAAGTGGTCAGTATTAAAGATTTCCACAAAAAAAGTATGGTAGTACAAATCCATTTTCTTTTTATTTCAACAAAAAATGACGGCAGCATGTAGCATGCTTATCATTTTAATAAATTTCCAAAAATATATATATATGGTACTATGATATACTATTTATACTGAGGATACTTCAAGTGAATCTTAAGACTGTTGTAAGGGAATCATATCTAGAAATTCATTATACTAATAGGGCAGGATTTTCTTTAATGCTTTCATAGGCATGAACCCCCTGTGGCGGGCGGGGGGGGGGGGACACAATCTGGCCGTACTATGGTGTGGTGCCACCACTCTGTGGCCAGGTTGTGTTAGGAAGAATTCTGCCACCGTATTTCTTATGTCGTAAAAGGTGAGGAGACTAGGGACTCTGTATTTTTAATTCCAACCATGACACAGCACATAGAAAGGAAAAGGGGATTGAGTTATCCCCGTACCCCGAAATTAGGTCTATTAATATGCGTGAATGCAGTACAATTGAGGCTAAAAGGGAGGAAATTGGAAGAATGTTTGTGAGAAGAAAGTTTGATGTTGTATCTTTGAGTGAAACAAAGATAAAAGGAAAAGGTGAATCCAGGTTTGGAAGTGTGCCTGGAAGGATGTCAGGTGTTGATAGAGGAAGAGCGAGAGAAGGTGTGGCCTTGCCAGTGAGCCCGGAAGTGCAGCAGTGTTTGATTGAATGGAAGGAGGTGTCATCGAGACTGATGTCGGTGAAAGCGAGATTTGGACGTGAGTTATGGGTATTTGTGAGTGCATACGGGCCTGGTAGAGGAAAGGGATGAAAAAGAGAGGGAGTCTTTCTGGAATATTGGTGTTGAGTGTTTGCAGAGTTTTGGACCAAATGTGAATGTAGTAATGATGGGAGATCTGAACGCTAGAGAGGGAACTGTAGCAGTGAAGGCGTCTTTGGTATGCATGGTGTGCCTCGAAGAAATGATAGTGAGGAAAGAATGATAGGTATGTGTGCTAAGCGAGTGATGGTGATTGGAAATACCTTGTTTGAGAAGATATTTATAAGTACACATGGCTGAGACAGTAAGGTGGAAGGGTTGTTGATAGTGCGTTGATGGACTATGTGGTTGTGTCCAGGAATGTAAGAGGAAGTTTGCTGGATGTGACAGTTTTGGGAGGGAAGGGTGGAGGTATGTCTGACCACTACCTGGTGGATGGAAAGTTGAGAGTAGGTATGAGGTGCGTGAGAGCTAGGAGAGTTGGGTGTGACAGGGAGGTTTTGAAGGTAAGTGAGTTGGACAAAAGAGAGAGAATGACAGAGTACCAGGAGAAACTGAAAAATGATTAGGGGGTAGCGAAAGATCAAGAAAACAGTGGTGTGGAGGAGGAATGGCAGTTGTTCAAGAGTGCTGTGGTGGGGTATGCGGAAGTGGTGTGTGGTGTGAGACGAGTGGGTGGTGGTGTAAGAAAGCGAAGTGAACGGTGGTGCGAGGAAGTAAGTATGGCTGTAGCTGAAAGGAGACGTGAATATGAAGTGTTGCTGCAGAAGAAGTATGAGATGTCATATGAGAGGTGTAAAGAAATGAGGAACAGGGCGAGAAGGGCTGTGTGTGATGCTAAAGCGGCAGCAGATGTGAGGTAGGGTAGGCAGTTGACTGAGAATTTTCAACAGAATGAGAAAATGTTTTGAGGTTAAAAGGGTGCGAAAGGGGGTGTTTGGGAAGGATGAGAGAGTAAAAGCAGAGGATGGAAGGATTTTAAATGAGATGGATGCAGAAAGGAAGTGATGGGCAGAGTATTTTGAAAGATTGTTAAATGCAGAGGAGGAAAGGCAGGCTGAGATTGTGGCAGATGGCAGGGAGCAAGAAATAAATGTGTTGGGAGAATTGAATGATTCTTTGATCACAATGAAGTGCAGGAGGCAGTAAAGGAGATGAAAGTTGGGAAAGATGCAGGTATGGATGGGTGTGCTGTGGAATGTTTGCAAGATGGTGGAGCGACTATAGTTGAGTGATAGTAAGACTGATGAATGTGTGTTTTGTGAACAGTATGGTTCCGATTGACTGGGCAAGTGCGTGTATGGCTCTGTTGTATAAAGGTAAGGGTGATAAGTATGAGTGTACTAGTTATAGTGGTATAAGTCTATTGAGTTTTGTAAGTAGGGTGTATGGCAGAGTGTTGATTAAGAGAGTTATAGAGGGTACAGAGGGAGTGATTGGTGATGAGAAGTGTAGTTTTAGGAGAGGGAGGGGATGCGTGCATCAGGTGTTTGCTGTGAGACAGGTATGTGAAAAGTATTTGTCGAAAGGTAAGGATGTGTTTTGGGCGTTCATTGATTTAGAGAACGCATATGACAGAACTGATAGGGAGCCTTTGTGGACTGCTTTGAGGTTGTATGCACTAGGTGGTAGGTTGTTAAAAGGAGTGTAAAGTTTTTACGTAAATTGTAGAGCGTGTGTAAGAGTGGGAAATACTGTGAGTGACTGGTTTCCTGTGAGAGTGGGGCTGCGGCAGGGATGTGTGATGTTGCCTTGGTTGTTAAATATTTATATGGATGGTGTTGTAAGGGAGGTGAATGCGAGTGATAGGTAGAGGTTTGAGTCTGGTGAATGCTGATGGTAGAGACTGAAATCTGAGTCAGCTGCTGTTTGCAGATGATACTGCACTGCTGGCTGATCCAGAGGAGAGACTGAGACAGCTGGTAGAGGAGTTTGAGGAAATTGAGAATGAATGAGAATAAGAATAGAGTGATGAAGTGTACGAGGTTGACAGATGGTAGGAGAATGAATGTAGTTTTGAATATTTAGGGTCACATGTTGCTGTGTATGGAAGAACAGATATAGAGAAGAAGTTCTGAATGAATGAAGTAGGAAAGGTGCTGGGAGGTGTGAAAGGAGTTAAGAGAAGGCTTAATGAGGGAGTAGTGGTACCGACCGCGTTATATGGGGCTAAAACATGGAATATGGGAGCAGCAGGTAGGAAGAGATTGAATGTAATGGATATGAGGTGTCTGAGGAGTATGTGTGGAGTGACGCATATGGTTCGAGTGAGAAATTATGAAGTGCGAAGGAGAACTAGTGTTATGGAAGAGATGGCTGATCAAGTTGAGCAGAAAGTGTTGCGGTGGTTTGGGCATATGGAGAGAATGGATGAAGAGTAATTGATGAAGAAGGTAACTGGGTCTGATGTAAGAGGTGCAAGGCTGAGAGGAAGACCACGAATAGGATAGATGGACAATGTGAAGATGGCGTTAGATGTAAGAGGGATGTCTGAAGAGCAAAGAAGAGTGGCTGCACATGATAAGGATGAATGGAGGGAAATTGTGAATGCATAAATGGTGACACGGCCCTGAAAGGATGTTCTCCCACATCTGGCCTGATCAGCTGATCGGGTCAGGTACGGGGAAGGGAATGGGTCCATTAGGAAGGAAGTGAATCAGGAAGAGGATCAAGTCATTCCAGGAGGAATGGAGTGCGTGGAGGAGCAGGGAAATGGTCAGAAGCGGCATAGGAAGACCTGATAGGTTGGCGACCTATTTTATGTTTCATTAAATATTTAATTTGGATTAAGGATTATGTTTGTAAGTATTGTGTAGTTTTGTCGGGGCGACTAAAGGATTAGGGAGTGTTAGATGGGTGGTACTGGGAGGTTCCCAGTGGTTCTCGCATTTTCAGTTATGAGTCAGAGTTGCCAGATAGCCTGCTGTTGTGAGCTGAGGTATTTTGTAAAGTTATGTATTAAGTTGTATTCTTTTTTCCCTATAGTGTTTATTTATTTGAGGCCGTGGCTGAATCGGTAGAGAGGCGGCCTGCAGTCCTAAAGGACCTAGGATCGAAACCCGGCTGGGACAGGGAACAGTTTAAGGATTTGAATTTCATGAAAGCAGACTTTACTAAAGTACCAGAAGACGGTGGGGTTCAGTGAGGTGCGGGCAGGGTTGAGTGGGGTGTGGTGAGGTAAGGGCGGTGTTACGTGGATTACACTGGGGTAAGGGTGCGGTTGGGTGAGGTGCAGTGCAATACGGATGGGGTAATATTTAGTGATGAAGTGGACGACGGAGGCTATAATAAAGTAATCCTTAAGAGCCGAAAACATTCATGATGATGATTCTAATGATGATGATGATGTAACCTGTGAAGCAAGAAGATTCAGTGGGCACTGAAGTTGGCTCGAAAGGTTGGTGGGAGTGGTTGGGCTGGGTAAAGTGAGTGGATGTGTTATAGATCTGGAGCAGGAGGATTCATGAAGCACAGAGAGTGACTCGAGATTCGCTTGGGTAAACAGAGAAATGGAGGCACCATAACATCTCTCCTCAAATCATAAACAAATAGTGGTCTTCTGCCATTCTGATACGCGTGGTCGGTGGACAAATATCCGTTTTTACCAACCAAAACGTAGACAAATCTAATTCAGTCAACCAAAAAAGAGTACACAAAAACGAGAGAGTGGCTGAAAAAGTATCAAAAGTGCTACGTTATGAAGAAAAGAAGCTTGATTAGTGCCAAGTGTATGTTATGATAAATTAATGTGCTGTGTTGTGAACAAAAGGAAGGGTTTAATAATGCTATATGTACTACGTTGTTTACAAAGCTGATCACACTGAAACAAGAATAACAGTGGCTGGAAGAGTTAGATGTGCTTATAATTACAGTACAATGAAATAAGAAAAGGAATCATTGAATATTTCCATTTATGCTCCTCTATGAAGAAAAAGAATGACTGAACAATATCAACTGTGCATTTGAGTAGACAATATGAAAAAAAGCGGTTAAATAATATCATACTAAAATAAATTGTGTTACTTTATGAACGAAAAATCATAATTAATTTGACGATAATCTATAGTTTCCCCGTCTTTTTTTAAATGTAACTCGTGCGATTTTTATCTTCATTACCGACGGAAATTAATTGTTTTTTACATCCCCGCTTCTCGAAACAAGTAAATTACAGGCCATTTTAAGCATTAGTCCATCCTGACCCCACTTAACCTAACCTGAATCCTAGCAATCCAAACCTAGCCAGAACAATTTAATCCAGTCTTACCTTAGTTATCGGCCTTGCATTCCCGAAAAATACCCAGGAATTGGAGAGCGCCTCTTACTCACAGTGACCACAACAAAACTGAGTAACCAGACAGCAACTCAGTCGGTGATTAGCTGCGGATTCTCCCCCCAGTCTCCGATTAGCTAGGTTAATGATGTTATCTCTGTTATTAATGATTTCCTACGGAAGTGTCATAGAAGAACAGGTGTTTGCACAGGTGTGATTTAACTATTGAACACCCCCCGAATAACCTGGTCGATTATGAGCTGAAACGAGATAAACACTTACATGAATGGGCTAGTTCTTTTATTTACAAGCATTGAGGAAGGAACCAAATGCATGGGATGAACTGTACGTTATTTACTAATGCTATGACTCCGTTACTATGGTTTCCGACGGGAGTGCTAGAGAAGAACGTGTGTTTGTCAAGGTGTGAGCTAGATAAAACACCCCAAAATTAACCGAACTTAGTATGGGTTGAAACATGAATACTGTAACACCTCAATATTAACTGTGAACACTGGACGAGAATTTTCCGACAGACGTTCGCCAACTACTCTCACTTTCACACGTAAGATGGTACAAGAAAACAACAGCGTAACAACGGGAGAAAAAAGGTAAGAATAACTTTTCATTAATATTTCAAGTCGTTGTACACCGATCAAAAAAGAATCTTAGCATATTCCTCATCTTTACAATCTGAAACCGTGGACGAGCCATTTGAAAATGTTGTGTCACTTTCCACTTGTGTATGCCTGCTGTTATTATCCCTCGTAAGGCATTAAGTTTATACAAAGTGCAAAATAAACTGTCACTCAGAACTATTAGCTTTAGAAAGAAAACAGTAACAGCAGCAGCCCTTATTGTGACCTCCTTCAAGATAATTTCTTTGCTCGTGTGTACAGAAAGAGAGACAAGTATCTTCCCAAAGCCAAACGTAGTAAAAATTACGCCAACATGTCGTAAAAATGCTCCTTCCAGTACCAGTACACCAGTCCTGTATGGAGACAGTCCTAGCATGTATTCAGAATGGACGGTGGGTGTTAGCGCCGAAGTGGTGACATGTAGAGATGTGTAGGAGGACTACTGGGCCTTGGGATAGGCCTCGAAACCTTTGCCCAGAGTCGTACACATTTGAAAAAAAAAAAAGTGACTATACTAAATTATGTAATTCAATTTCAGTCTGTATACTAAAGCATTTGGAGTGCTACGTAAAGTAAGAAAGCTCTTGAATAAGGAACTGTTGTTGCTAGGAGTATGTACTAGAACATCTGAATATCAAGCAAGGTTATAAATGAATGGGGGACAGAATAGAGGAGTTTCAGTTTAGTTTTACTTGTGGCCTGGCTAAGTTAGTATAGCTCTGGTACTTGTGAAATCAATAAAGTGTAGTTGGCAAGTAAACAGTGTAATTACTTGGTAAAGAAAGACAACAAACGTAAGAAGCCTGTGTTATACGATGCCTGAGTTGATTTTGTGTACATTGACAGGCTGATCCTATATAATTCACTGGGTGACGTCCTTCCAATACTGAACTACTGCTGTTGGAGCCTGTGGCAGTGTGGGACGAGGACGTAACATTATGTGCAGTATAAAACAAGAGAACATTAAAAGAAAACAGTTGATAAGAGAGAACGGATATTAAAGACTGGTACTGAGGAGGGAGCAATAAAACTTAAAATTTTTAAAGGCAAAGGATGTAGATGTAATAGAGAAAGTGAGGCAACTCAGAGGTATAATAATGCTGTATAGTTATTTAGAAGTGGACGTGTTTAGCTGAGTTTGCCATCAACTTATTCTTTAAATGCCATTGGCGATTGTCACTGTATCATAACGAGTCAAAAATCCTAACCACGGATATGATGGGTGCCAAGCGGAATAATGACCCTGATATCTATTATTATCTAGTGGATAATGTTTTGAGACTTCCTTCAAGCATTATGTCCATTCTTATGAAGTATTCACTATACACGACATGAAGTTACAGGAGTTATACTATATTTGGAGAAAGAGAGAGAGAGAAAGATGGGTGGGAGTGGCGGAGATATAGAGGGAGGGGGAGAATCAGGTATAGCAAGCCCTTACTGGTATTCACAGCTTCCGTGCCAGTGACTGTTGCAAAGGGTGTCGAAGCATGGGGTGCCAATACTTATTATTGTCGGTGTACAGTAACAAAAAACGTTCCGCACACCTGGGATACAAATGATGTGAAAATGAGCGAGTTTTGTAGGGAATACATGAATTTATTAACCTAGTGCCTCAAAAAAAAAAAAAAAAACCACCCACAATGTGAACTTTTGTATGATTTCAAGTCCAAATAATTACATGGTGCCAAATGAAAGCCCAAATAAGACTTCCTATACCTTGATAATAGTAAATATCTCTATCCTCTACCAGTTTCGAGTTATAGGCCCTTGAATATCCGTGACCTTGAGTTTGATCTTTCAAGGTCAATTAAGGTCAAATATCATAGTACCAATTAGAAGCCCATATTGGACTTCCTATGCTGATAATAGTAAATATCTATCTGCAACCATTTTCCAGTTTTAGTCCCCTGAATATCCGTGACCTTGATTTTAACCTTTCAAGATCACTCAAGGTCAAAGGTCTTGGTGCCAAATGAAAGCCTATATGGGAGTTCCTGTATGCTGATAATAGTAAAAATCTCTCTCTTCAACCGGCTTCAAGTTATAGCCTTCTGAAAATCCGTGGCTTTGGTTTTGGACTTTCAGGGCCAATTTATTACCTCCAAAATTTAATCACTTCCTTTTGTGACCAATTTTTTTTTTTAATGCAAGGAAGAAGGAACCAAACGCCAGGGCCCGCATACTGTTCCCTCCAAGAAAAAGTAAAAACAACACAAAAGAGAG
>JAGKTI010030100.1:0-12478 GCA_018397915.1 Birgus latro
TAAAGAGGATTTTCGTTACTAAAAATTATTTTACCTACCCAAGGATAAGGAATGAACTTTCACATAACTTTCTTAAATTCCTTTTATTTCTTATATGAAATGAAAGTAAATGTTTAATGTATTTATTTGCTGCCCCATTGTTCCTTCTAAAACAACAAGGATGACATAATAGAAAATAGCACCTGCAATCCTGTGACTGTGAGATATGGAGGAGGTTTTTAAGTATATGACTTTATCTGCTTACTTTGAGGAATCGAATCTAGAATCGATTCCAACGATTCAGCTGGCACTGATAATCGAAATCATCGATTCCTATTTTATCGATTCCTACCCAGCCCTAATCTGCCGGTTGTGGCAGAACATGTTTCCTGAACTATTTTTATGTGACAGCAATATGAGCAACACGACTGAACTGTTTCAGAAGAAAGAATATTCCATGTTCTTTTGGGAGGTACTAGAAATATGGAAAGCAGGACACAATGCTGACAGGGAACTGCTGACGAACTTTGCTCATGACTATAACATCAGATATGAATTCATCAGAGTACTGGGCGTCACTTACTACGAACACTTCTATGTGTGGACAAAACGAACTATTGTAACCGATACATACATACAACCATGAGTCTTTGCAAGATTCTGATGCACTCGAATGACTGATGGTACAATACATGTATTACACTGATTACTCAGCTATAGACTAGCCTGTTATTACTGTATGGTTCGCTAGTCAGACACCGGCCTTTTTTTTTGGGGGGGGGCACGAAATATTATTTCCTCACACATCTAGACTTACAGACCTATAAATTACCCACTAATTAATTTGATATTGTAGCCTAGCTGTTTCTAGCTGCATGAAAGTTCTTTTTAAGTGCATAATAAGAGAAATCACGATTAAATAAAAATTTTACAAATGTCTGATTTATTGTTAACTGCAAACTCTGACTTATGAATCAATCAGATAATTCGAATGCTCCAAAAAGAAGAAGAAGAAGAAACCGAAGAAGAAGGAATTGGAAGCACGATAAGGTAACCTGAAGAGATTCAGTGATTATCGTCGGACATTTCTCTGCCGCCCTGGCAGTTCTCTGCCGCCCTGGCAGTTCTCTGCCGTCCTTTTCGGATCTGTGGAGCCCTGGTTGAGAAATGCTGCCTCCGGGGAAGAAGAGAACGTGCAATAAGATCGTTTCTCCTTAGCTATTCAGCGTCTTTCCTGAGCTGAATAAAACCATTCAACGGTTCAAAGAAGAAAGTAGGACATGGACTCATCATAATTAAAAAATGATGCATAATTCAACGATAAGTAGAAGACTGAGAAGAAGACAAGCTGGTGAATAAAACGAGTACGGGCATGCCTACACAACGACTGAAAATGAAAAGTGTTTGACTACAATCTATGGCTTAGGAGATTTTGTAACGCCACTTTTTCAGCGATTTGCTTTAAAAATTAAATTTGTTTATCACCTTGAGTGCTGAAAATACCGTATGCTGCTATTAATTCTTAGTTCCAGACGACGTGTTTGTTATTACACCAGTCCTGGAGTATTGTTTTCCTTGTTATCTCGTGATGATTTTATTCGCCTGGGATTGGCTAAGGGTTTTCCGACCTGGAAGGATTAGATACAGACATCGTTATCTCATTCAGCGGGAAAAGGTCTTTTTCTGATTTAACGAAAATCATATACATGGCAAGAATAAAATAGTACCATCGGAGTGAAGGCATTAAAAATATGTCACATCCAAAAGAATAATAAAGTTCAGTATGCTGTGTAAATTGTTAGGGAATAGTGGTATTAATGTCTACTGTGCCAACAAGAATGGGGTTTCAACCTTCCCGAATGATGACGTGCATTACAGTTTGTTTTTGTTCCCCTCAGACGATTTTCTGCTTAGATGAATGCCTTACATACACGTTCTCAGGCTGTATTTTTTATAGGAACCCAAGTCGAATCGAAGTCGATGCATACTCTCAATAAACAGTTCCGGAAAGTGGGCATAAATTGCCCACTGATGTCTCTGTCCATACATTTCACCTACAAAACACTTTCCGTCTCTCTGATCTTCAACCCGTCACAAGTTTTTTTTTTTTTTGCCCTTTGTCGGCAAAACAATTACAAGTAATTTATTTTCTATCTCCACCTTCCCAGGCAATCATTTTATCACACCTCTTACGGTCCAAAGTTTTTTGTCTTTCGTTTCTCACGACTTCATTTATCATAGTTCTCTCATTTTCATTTTTCCCACCCCCATTTCTGTATTCCCACGCAATGTTTGAAGACAACTTTCTGGTCCTGAGTGTTCTATTCTATCCTACCAGTTTTATCCACCTTTACATAAATGTTGGTGGGTGTGGTCACCATTTGCCCTCACAACTACATAGGGTGAGATCCATCCACCCGCTCCTTTCATTGCTACAAGTCCTCTGGGGATATGCAGCTCCCATAACCTCTTAGATACGGTGACATCTTTTAGTCTTGCTACTTTAAGGTAATTTTCTTAATTTAAGGCAGACGTCTTCTAGTGAATCTATAATGAAGGCTACATAGGATCTCTTTATTTCGAATAGTCTTCTCTAAGCTGAGTATATTGACAGATGGTAAGAAGAACGAAAAATAAGTGACATCCTTGGACTGTAGGGGTTAATTCCTAGGGTACGGTGTAAGGGAACTTTACGATAACATTCTGGCACACCCCTGACAATCTCTTCAGTCGTGGGAAGCAGTCTGGCTGGGCCCCAAAAGATTTAATATTTTTTCAGACAAAGAAGGATGTACCTTTACCACGGAGCCAGACTGACTAATTGCTGACGACAGAACAGGGAGGACGAGGTGTGGGACGAACGTGACAGGAATGATGGGCTGGAGGGAAGGGGAAAAAACAAGATAATTCTGGAATCTAAGTTGTGTGTGAACTAAGACCAATGGACATGACTGTGTGAAGGAACTGCCAAAATGAGTGTACAGACTGTTCATTAACTTACCTGCGTGGAAAAACAGCAATAGACACGGTGTATGTGAGTGAACCAGGAAAATTAATGTGCAGACTGCGGGTTAATAGTGAAAAAGTTAATGTATTCAAAATGGTAATGTAAACAAACGAGAGACTCACTTTTTGGGAATGATGAAGCGGAGGGAAGAGAAGAGTACAGGATAATAATGGATGCTAATATAGCTCTGTGGATAAAATCGACTGTGTGGGCAAAGACTAACTGGATACGATATATGTGAATTAGTAAATAGAGCAGGATGTGTGGACTGCATTCACACAGTCTGAGTGCTAGAATTTATCCCGACTAAACACAGCCAACCCGTTTTGCCTAAACATATTGCTTGATGCATGAGCAGTGAATGAGTTACTTGTGATTACCTTTGAAGACTTTGACTATTAGTATTTCGTTTAACTGAACAAAATTTTACAGTGCTGAACAGAAAAAAAAAATATCCAAGTGTATCATCTGCAGTGGGGGAGTTGACAGAGCCTATTCGATCTCATTTGAGAAGAAACGAGCCGTAAGCTTTTGAAAGCTGGCAGGTGATTGGTTGTACGAGTGCATTCATTATTAACGACGCATTATAAAATCACTCCCTCTTCTGTCTTTCTTTCATTCGTTATTTCCTCTTCCTTTTGCCTGTAGGTGACTCTACACTGAGTGACAAGCCAAATGGTTTCCCGTACACCAGGAAGCCATTTACTATGCTGAGTGGTAACCATATAACCATATTTTGGCACCTAGTGGTTTAGTGGGTAATTAAGGCGCTCCAATCGGATTGAGCCGGTGAAGGTTTATATCCAAGGAGTGGTTGGGGTTTATTGCTCACGTAATGCCACTCAGGGATGAGTGAGGCTGGTCACTCTCATCTTTAATGTCAGGACCAACTTGCCTAGCCCCGGGCTCTTACACTTCTCCGTGGGGCAACATAGGATTAGATGATGGCTGGATGGATGGATTATTATAAAGGTTACAACAGCCGCTTGGCGATATGACTGCCCAGATTATATCATATATAGTTATTTGCATAGATTAATTTAAAAACGGTTCCTTACAAAGCTTATCAGATGGCCTAGATACGTGTAAAATTTTGGATGCTCGGGAAAAATCAAAACACTTGCATGTAAAGTTCTAGAAGTACCTTGATTTTCCCCTCCTTATTCAGGCAAATTAAGGTATATTATGTCAGACAGGTAACGTTCAAAAGAGTGTTCATGAAAAGGATGAATTACCGTCACATGAAGGCGTACTTTCCAGCATCTTTAAGACAGAATGTTTATTATGGAAAGCGTTCAAAACAGTGTGGATGAATAGGATGAGCGAATTGCAAATGCCGGCTCTTGTGGGCAGGCGATCTAAGGTGCAGTGATTAAGCTCATTAAGTTTCAGACAGATATTGCTTATATGCTTTGAAGACTACAAGAGCCCACTGCCAAAATAAACATCATCACTGTCACCAACATCCTGTCACTGTTAAATGGACCACATTCATTCTCATTCAGGCATTCGGACTCACAAGCTTAATCATTTGTTTATAATCAATTTTTCATACAAAATAAATAGTCGGGGAGCTCACCATCCACTCACTCGATGTAGTTCTGCCTTCGGGTGACTGTACAGTGACTAAGAAGCCAAATGGTATCTTGTAAATCAGGGAAACATTTACTACCGTGGATGGCAACCCTATAGGATTCAGCTTGTAAATGTTTATATTCCTGGGGTCGTTGGAGTTTATTGCTCACATAATGCCATTCAGGGATGTGTGAGGCTGGTCACCTTCTCCTTAAATGTCGAGACTGAGTACCGTAGACCTGGGCTCCTACACCCCTGATGGAGAAAAAAAGGACTGGAGGATGAATGGATGGATTAATGACAATAGAGTAGATAACCAAACAGTGTGTGTGTGTGTGTGTGTGTGTGTGTGTGTGTGTGTGTGTGTGTGTAATAAGTGTGAGAACAGGAAGTTAGTAATTCTTTGTCCTCGGTTTATAGTATTTATTAAGAATGTATTCAAAGGGGCATAAACATGAGAATGATCGACAGCGGGGGAAACTGGGGGGAGCTCCTACCTTCTTATATCGCATTTGTGACGGAGGATCTGGAGAATTTACAGGGATAGAAAGTACTTGACTGATGTATTGCACTTGGTTTCAAAATTATGCTAGCAAACGAACGTGTTACAGAGCAGTCATTAAGAAAAGAAATGTGGATGAGATGTGGAGGCGAGAGAAATCTTAGGTAGGGTTGGATGGTGTCAGGAGAACTGACTGGTGATATAGGAATAAAGTTACTCCTCAAACACAGACAATACTAATTAAACACCTGCCGTGAATTAGGGATGCAGAGATAAATTAGCATACCATTAGCCGCCTTGCTAATGCCTTCACTACGAGGACGTTCTCTCTCTCTCTCTCTCTCTCTCTCTTTCTCTCTCTCAGTTAAAAGATAAACAGCGTCAAAAAATTTCCAAAGAGGTCGCCAACACCGCCACCAGTTTCGTTAATTACCCACACTCTTGCCATCTCCCTGCAGTTTTAGGCGGCCTTTCTAACCTCAGTCAAATGCCCTATATATATATGTTGATACAGCGAGTTAACAGCAATATTCAGCTTTGGATTGCCTCTCCACAGTGAACGAGTTAATGACGGCTGTATCTAACCCCCAAACCCGAATAAGTCTCACCTGAAAGAACAGAATCTAAAAAAAAAAAAAAAAATGCGTCACTGTGTAAGCCACTACCTATCCTACTGATAAATTTTTACTACCATCATAGAGTCTTACAGAGACTGGGAAAAATCTTTTGAACTGAAAGTGTTGGATATAATCTACACTAATCCCTGACTAAAGGAAATTTCTCTTAAAACTGAATACCGTTTGGAGACACACATATAAAGTAATAACAATAATAATAATAAAAATAATAATAATAAGTAATGGTAATAATAATCCGGCTAAAAAGACTCACTCATTCAGCTCGAGGGCTCCATATGCTATTTCTTATTGCTTCCTGCATATATGGGATCTACGTCACGCGTCCCAATCGTCCCCACCTCACCATCGCATTTTTTATTCAGATTTTACTTACAGACTGCTTTATTCCTTTGTAGAGGGGATTGGCATAAGTAAAGGTTGAAAGTATTTGATTTTAAGAACAAACGATCAAAGATAAAGGCTACAGGGTAATGCCAAATACAGGGTGGTTCCTAAATAGCACTCCAATCACCTGGTGGAATCTTGTGTGTTGCGGGGAGGGCTCCGTCTGATGCAGTAGGCGTTGGTGTGGCCGTGGGAGTAGGCGTTGGTGTGGCCGTGGGAATAGGAAATAAATAAATCATACAGGGCACACATTGATAATATTGCCTGAGCCGTCCCGCAACACATGACAAAGCACTTGGTGGAATGGAAGAGTCGCGTTACATATGGGTCAACCTGTTCTGTACTCTGATCCTACAACTCAGTTTCGACTGGACCAAACATGATGGAAGGAGTGCGCGTCAACCACGAATAAAGACATTCAAAACTAGGAACAATAGATCAGAAGTCAAGGTCAACTCAGACAGGTTTGATTCGATTTGTAAGTGGATAAAAATTTATTCACAATTGACTGGGCTGACTCTGTCCTGTGACCTTGTCCTTCCCCAAAGTAAAAATGTACCTTAATTTGGAGCCTAATTTAGGAATATGTAATGGAAAATTAATAATTCCTAGAGCACTATAATGTTTATCTGTTTATCTAACTATTGCCAGATGGTTAACTCCGTAAGGGGTGACCACAAACAGACGCCTCGACGTCACCCTGTCCTCTGCAATTTAGCCGCCTTCCGTCCAATTCACACACCCATTGCACATATTATATCAGTGTAATTTATGAAATCTACCGGAAACTTTTAATCTAGATGGATGACATAAGAACTGTTTAAAAAGCACGCATCATGATAATCCATTTAAATCAACACAGTATATGAGTTTGCTTCCAAGTTATAATCCTAGTAATACCGTCATGGTCAGTAGTAATAGACATAGACAGTTTATAAAAGACTTACACAGTGTGCCAATATTTTCACAGCAGTACAAGTCATTGTGGGTAGATAAAACATTGCACAAACGAGCCTTAATTAACTTGAACTATGAGAATTATTGATCAGTGCACAAACGTACACCAGGTTACATATGATTTTGTGTATAGAATGAATAAAAGAGAACTGTTAACCTTTGGGTTTTTTATTATCCTTACAGTATGCTCTGTATTGGACATAAAAGATGCATAAGAGGCTCAGTATTAATAATAGTGCAGTTGTATGAACTGTGTCCAAGAAATAACATGTCGTAGCCTGGTAGAAAATATTATACTGATGCCATCATAATGGAAATTATGAATATCAAAACACTGGTGGCAACGCTGAGAATATCATCACAGGAAGTAAAAGTAATTGATTACCGGGGAAAGCGAAGTGAACGGAGGTGGCTAAGAACTTTTTTGATAGATTTTCTACTTTGTATGGGGAAAAAATCATTTTATTGGTTCACTGGTTATTCGTATCTAGTACTATAAGGTCAAGTAAAAATTCCATCTTCTATAAGAGCGTGAAAAAATTTAGTTCATTAGGTGAAAGAAAAAAGTAAAAATGGGATAAAATCCTTATTTATGGACCAATTTTGCTTAGACTTTAACTGGAGCTTCCCCTGAGCTTGGCACCGTGGGAAAGCGTCAGAAAAAAGAAAAAATCATGCCATCGGGTGGCGTTATAAGCTGATTTATTTTTAAAGTTTACAACAATTCTGAAAGAATCGGTGGTAAAAGTGGGATAAATTTCTGATTTAAGGACCAGTTTTGCTCATATTTTAACTGGAGATTCCTTTAACCTTGGCACATATTGGAAAAAGTCTAAAGCCAATAATTCAGGGCACTAGGGGGGGGGGGTATGGTTAAATTTTTTTGAAGTTTTGAAAAAAAAAAACAAGTGGAAATCACCAGTAGGTATGGAGAAAAAAAAAAAAATGCTTATTTATGGACCAATCTTGTTCACATTTTGTTCTGAGATTCCTCTTAGGCTGTCACATAGGGAAACTTGCGGAAAAGTTGAAAAGTTTTATCGCTCGGTAGCACGGAAGCCGATTTGGGGATATAGGATGGCAATAATTTCTAAGAAAGTCATTGGTTAAAGGATAAATACATTTATGAACTAAACCTCCTCAAACCTTCACTGGAGATTCCTCCTCTTTGTCTGGCATAAAAGCGATATTTTGAAAAGCAGATAACAGACAAACTTTCCATTCAAGAATTGATGCCTTTGAATTTATGCAGAGCAGCAGTTCAACATTACGATCACGACATTCATTTTCACAAATTGGGAAAACATTCCTTAATATTTCAGATCAAGTGAAGGCGTCCACGGGATGGAATGCTGGTCACTGAAGGGAGGTGGCCACCGTCTTAATAATTTCAACACATATATTTCTCAAGACAAGATGATAGTCAGCTCGCTCCGGTGACCAGCGTAGCACCTTGTGGAAACCCTCACTTGAATATAATAAAATTCATGCAAGCTGCACTATATGCCACAGCCAAATACTTAATAAATATTTGAAATACAGTTTTTCTTAGAATCCAGTGCATCAAGCGTCTGTTAAGGTCATGTGGTAGTTCATCAATTATTCGTCGTTGTAGGGCAAATTTATCCTACAAAATGGTCAAATAACAGGTCCATATCGCTCAAGTCCTGTTCAAGTTCATTCAGAGTTGGCCTGGGCTTATACTTCGACTCGATCAGGTGGAGGCTCAAGCTTTGTGTAAGAAAATAGGTTTTTGGCGCGAGTGTCGCAAGTCCTACAAGACTGACTCACGCCCTAGTCCGGCTCAAGCCTCGTACTAATATCATGGCCTAAATCATACTTCAGAATTCCATTATAAAAGGAATAAATTGGGGTGTTTCATATAAGAGTGATGGACCTGGGCCCATTACATAAATAGCCACGGTAACTGCTGTAAGTTTAACCATCACTGACAAAAGTTTAAGACGAAGAAGGAGGAGGAGGATAAGGAGAAGAAAAAGAAGAAAAGAAGAAGAAGAAAAAAAAGGAAGAGGAAAAAGCGAAGAAAAAGAAGAGCAAGAAGAAGAAGAAGAAGAAGAAAACCTAGATATGTGCCCATCGACGTCATGAGGTCATTCCTCCTGTAATCTCAGGAGAAAACATCAATTTCAGTTTGAATGACGCCAAACAATTGTTTTCTTTTCTTTTTTTCTCGCCACTGGAACATGTTATGAGATCTTGGTTTTAATAAAGCTATCTTCATTAAACTCTTAATCCTCAAGGGACGACTTATCTATATTACTAAGGTTAACGCCAGATTATATTATTCGCCACTGGGAAACGTCAAGGGCCGCAACGAACTAGTTTACCTCGACGTCTCAAATTGCTCTGCCGTGTACAGTGGGACAAGGGGAACCAAACTTTAATGATATCCAACTTCTGACACAGGCTTCACAACCAGTCCCTTGACTGACACAGTTCTGTATGTCACAGTTCGAAGTTACTATCCACCAGCGACACTGAATACATGGTATGATCGTCTCATTCAGGAATGGTGTACTGGATTTTCAAGGGGATATTTTTATTACCTGTGTTCTGTCAAACAACAGAACACAACCACCAAACACTCTGACAGCAAGAGAAAAGTTCAGACAAGTACCCAGCTTCTGTCTGTATATGTAGGTCAGGGGATCCGTGAGTGAGAGAGAGGCAGGTCCATAACTGGGTAAGGCCCATTCTTGTTTGCATTACTCGAGTGCTTCTGTTCGCTTTTTTTTTTTTTTTTTTTTCATATTCTGCCAATAGTCACGAAACAAAAATATTAACCACTATTGAAAGACCAATAAAATGGAAGCGAGGAGTCAGTGGAATATTCTCCAAGAAGCAGCATCAGCTTCACCTCATCCTTACTCACCAGCCTCCCCTCGCTCTAAAGTTAAGGACGCAGGCCAGCCGACAACTCCCCACGGAATCTCAACTTTTCCCAACAATCGCAGGTCAAGACTCACTGTGGCCTGTATCTTTAGTTAAAGTGTCACTTTGACCACCAGCAGCACCAGCAGCTCTTGAGGGCGGACTCTACCATTAGGGTAACTTAAGGAACACAGTATGTGACTTCTCATTTAAGATTTGTGACTTCTCACTTAAGATTTTTTAAACGTTGCAGGTGCATCTCTAGGAGCGGCCGTTTATGCATGTCTTTCACTAACAGTTTCTGAAAACGACTTGTTTCCCTCTCGTAGAATTTAGTTACTTTTACCTCAGTTTCATGCACCACACCACACCACCTTCTCGCACCATACCACACAAAATCGCCTCCCACACCGTATCACAGCACACCAAGGGCATTAACCTAAGGGTCCTGTTACTCCTGCATCTAGTACTGTTATACTTTTATTTGCCCACACAGAGTAGGCCAGCATTCAATTGTGCTACACTGCAAAGCAATATTTGGTGTTTTTCCAAAGAGAGAGTTTCCCATACTTAAGCATTAGAATACATTCGAAATACAGGATAATAAAAGGAGGCAACGGTTTAATGAACTGGCTGAATCTGATGAAGCAAAGTTAAAGTCAAACCTCCGACAGTAATTTGTGAATTGCTATAGTGGTAGTAAAATGAACTTTGATTTACTGCCGTCCCCTTGTATGCACTCTGAAACATGGCACTCAGTTGTTCCATAGTAGGGTCGCCATAAACTGAGTGTCAGCCTTCTTTTCACAACTTCTGATTAAATCCTTCTGCACAGTTATTCTTTTTCCTCCTCTTTTCCCTTTTTTTTTTCAGGTACCATAACACCATTCAGTTCAGTTCGGATGGACTATATGGCCTGAAGTGATCCCATATGAACGTACAGGGTGATTCATAAGTCCGTGACACATTTTAAAAATTATCGGCTAGATATCTGTCGCATCAGCAAAAGTGGACACATTGAGCATTTGTGAGGCGTGTAAAACAACTTGGAGCGTTTACCTATACTTCCGTGTAATACAAAGTGCTACCTGTTGCGTCGTTTGTTAGTGGTGAATTTTTAAAATGTTTCACGGACTTATGAATCACCCTGTACAGTAGCAACAGGAAAAAAGCAAGACAAGTTCCAAAGGCCCGTTGCCCACACCAGGCAGGTGCTGCTAATGGATGCGATTCATTATCGTGGGTGAAACCAGGAAACTCAGACGAGACTAGCAGGAAAAAGTGCGAAGGAACACCACACAGCATAGAAAACCTTGGGTAAAAATTTTATTGGAACGCAGTTGGAAAAGATCCTTTCATTACTGTGTCATCTTCTTAGTTTTCCTCTTGCTGAGTCTAGTTGTTATAATTCCAGTACTTTCTCGAAGTGAAGGGGATATGATCCTCACTCTTTCCAGGGGTCACAGTCGTAATCTTCCTTGAGGTTCATCTGTATGTAAGAGCGTTAGTTTATACGTCATCTTCACTCATACGGCTAATAGTCATTTCACAACCAGCTAAGAATGAACTAACTCTTGAAATATGTAACAGAAAAAAAAAACGAATGCCAATAATCAATATCCCACTGTTGTAAAGACTACTCGACCGTGGAAAATGGCTGAGATTCTTTATGTATACGTCCTCAAAGATCCCAGGTAAAAATCCTTTTGTCTAAATTGCCAACTGAAGCTTTACGCGATATTTTTCTCCCCAGTCCTATCCACTCCTCGTACACCCCCTCACACTTTTCTCCCCATCCCTTTGTCTCCTGCAGTACCATTGTCCGCTTGGTGGTACCCTGGTGGCTGGTGGCTGTTTCCGGGATATCAGTTTCATTACTCAGGATCCTCATTTTTTTTCCCTTGTTTCCTTTCATTTTTAGAACATTCCTGTAGCTCTCCCGTTTAAAAAATTTTCTTTCTGGCCTTTTCTTCCTCACGGTTCGATTTTATATAGTGCAAAAACTAAACGCAGTGCAAGTGGGCGTAAGGACTTTCAAGAGAGAGAGAGAGAGAGAGAGAGAGAGAGAGAGAGAGAGAGAGAGAGAGAGAGAGAGAGAGAGAGAGAGAGAGAGAGAGAGAGAGAGAGAGAGAGAGAGAGAGAGAGAGAACATAAAGGAAAATGTGAGAAAATTAAGCAGAAGAAAGTAACGTCCAGGTGAGTGCCCGTGTGTTATAACTGACATAATGTTGTATAAACATACTCTCCACTGATTACAGTACAGTGACGTCCATTTCAGTTAAGACGGATCACTTGAGTATTAAAAGTATTAAAAGAATGTTTAGTTATAACCATATGGACGATGACTTTCTCTAATCTCTCATATTATAACCCATCAGATGTGGTCCAGGATTTATTGCATAACTCTTCTGTTAACCACTGTCACCACGAGATGTCACTCCAGATGTGTCTAAACTCACACTGCACTTGACAGCTCAAGTGACAGCCACGTTCGATACTTACTTACACTAAGCTGCCAACTCGTGAACACCCCTGCCTTACTCA
>JAGKTI010030101.1:0-12477 GCA_018397915.1 Birgus latro
TATATATATGATTGGATGGTAAATGCTATGTTGGCTGGCTAGGTGAAAAACAGAAAATTACAGTGTACGACTGTATTGATATACTGTAAGTGGTCTAAAATTGCAACAGAACATCAGAAATTATCACTGAACCACAGTCTTTCTTTCATCATGTGTATAACAAAGAACACTAATTATTCAGTGTCACACAGTGTAAAGTCATCTGTAAAATACAAATTAAAAAGTGTTGCACAGCTTATTTCCCTACCATGGGTAAGAAAAGGTCCTCAAATCTTTCTAAAATCACAGTTGGAAGCAATGTCTGTAATGCTAACCTCCTAGTTTTGTGCTTATATAAACAAAAGTTAGGTAAAAGTATTTGGACACTCCAGTTACAGTACAGTAGTGGAAGTCTGGAAAACTGAACATTTTAGCATACTGTACCATACTGTACAGTAATTGTACTCAGCCTTTTTTTTGTCTGCCATACATAACTCTGAAGTTGGCAATGATATACTATCACCATTCCAACTGTAATTCCCACCTAAAACATGGGTTAGCTGGTGTGGTGTGATCAAGAAACAAAGATAGATCTTCCCTGTATCTATCTACACCTACCTACCATAATCATGGAAGGCAGACATGAATAAGCTGCCTCCATATTGCACTGCCATCAAGCAGTCCTTTCTCTCATCTCACACCATTGTAATTCATATATAAGGTAGTACCTCTCCATTCCATCCTTTCACATCATCCTTTGTCTCTTCCTTCCCCTTCAGTCATTCAGTCTTACTCACTTTTACTCCACATGACCAAACTACCTCAGGGTACTCCTAATTTTTTTTTTCAGTTTATCTAGATCAGTACTATAACACTTTCTAAATTCATTATTTGTCTGTCTCCCTGTCTCTCCATATAACTCCACACCCTCCCTCTCAGGTAAACCACTTCTACTCTAACTCCTAACTTTTGTCCTTCCTGCAAATTCCAAGCTTCACTGCCATACATTAGTTTGGAGTTCACAACAGAGCTATGGAATTATTTTGTCACTTTTGTCCTCGCTACCCTATTTTTCATCACTGCCCACAATATACCTGCCACCCTTCTTCTCTGCTGTACCATTTCACACACTTCATCCTTTAATAGCAAAAAGGTAGGCAAGCATACACAACATGCAGCATGAAATGTGCCACAAAATTATTCATATATCATTTATCCCTTCAAAATCATGGCACTACCTCACAAGTGAAACTAGCTGCACATATTTTTATATTTTTTTTACAGTTCTTCATATAGCTGCACCTTTTACGATTATCTCTCCGCCAATTACCAAGGTAAAATGGGTTACAAAAAGCGTGTAATGTGCTTCTCCATACATACACCGTCTATTCTGAACCTTAGTCAGTTTTGTAGCTTCAGCTTCCATAACTTGGTTTCTCACACACTTACATAGAACATATAAAAAGTAAAAAAATTCAGGCAACACTTGAATACTACATTAAAGCTGTATGTTAAACATCAGCCAAACCAAATTTTTTCCACTTTTTCTTTGAGGAAGTTTGTATATATAGTTTGCATGTAGTATACCTGGTACTAGTCACTTAATGTGATCTATACTTTGCGGTAAATAGTATGGATAATGACCATCACCATCAAACCCTAATTCCCACCTAAAAGATGGAGTGAGGAAGGATCCAGATAAAGAGTTAAAGAAAGAACAAAAATGAGAGAGCTTTCAAATTATATGTCCAGTGCAGTGGTCCATACAATTATTCAGCACTGGTACCTACTCTGAATTTCTGGCTCCTGCTTAGTTATTCAGTTAACTACAGTCTTAGACATGTTTCCCAGTATCAGTTACCAACTACATTTTATAAAAAATGTTCAGATATTCATAATGCTAATCTCCATGGTGCTAATTTAGTCAGTAGGTCTGAGATTTTTTTAATATTTTATTTTTCCAATCATAGGAAATACCATCATCATTATTATTACGGTGGATTCACCTAATCCGCGTATCTGTAAGCTGCGGATTTGTAATCCGTGGGACTTTGCCCAACCAATCCCTATTTTTTTTTTTATTCTTCGGAAAAAAACTCGAAAAACACAGTTCCTAGGTTCCAAAGTGTCTCATTTCCGAGGAGATTTATAATATCCGGGCACTCATGATGTATTCCGCTGCTAGCCAGTCACAGACAACATAGACCCAGCAGCCAGTCATAGCCCAGCCATGGTGGCAAGTGTGCACACTACAGCTCCCATGTTTTTTTTACCTCCTGTCCCACCAACCGCCAACTACGTGTGTTCCCCCGTTAGTTCTGAGTGCTAGCTAGCCTTTATTTTGTCTAGGTTACCTCTCCCTGGATGCAGTTATGGATGGCCTCGACCCCCCAAGGCGACATTCAACCCAGCTGGGGTCCCAAAAAAAAAGGCTCCTCTCAGTTATCAGCAGCGTTTGGACATTATTCATTGAGTGGAGAAAGGAGAGAAGTTTGCGCACTTGGCCAGGGAGTACAGCCTGAACGAGTCAACAATTTGCACCATTTACAAGAACAGGGAAAAAATTTTGAAGTGCATCAAGGCCTGTGGGACTGGAGCATTTGATGGATGGGTTCTTTGCTGAGACAAGGTGTTAATGTGGACTGAATGTTGCCTGGCTTTGTGTGTGATGAGGCAGACCACTTAATTATTGTTTTATTCCCATTAAATACAGTACATACTGTACACTGAATATTTCTAAGATTGTCTGTTTGTGTTTGCTGTTGGCTAGTTAGGTGTAGGTAGGGTGCTGTTGGGGGGTTCCACGAGGGTCCAGACTAAATATCCTTTTTTCCCATTGGTTCTTAACCTTGCAAACCATAGATTTCATAAACTGTGGGTAGGTACCAGTCTCTAATTGCCACGGATTAGGCAAATCCACTGTATTTTGACCTTTTTCCCAGTTACACCATATTTCGTACTCAAATATGAAATACAAAACCACAATACGAGGTCTGTTCAGAAAGCATCCAACCTTAGGCTAAAAAAATAAACAAATAATATAGCTAACCTGTTGAGCCAGGACACTAATCCCCCTCAAAGTAGGCCCCATCTGACTTAACACAGATAGCCCAGCGTTGTTTCTACTGCCTGAAACATTTTTGAAAGCCGGTTTTTAGAATTTCCTGCAGGTGCTTTGTCACATTTGTCATGATTTCTTCTCCTAGACGAACATAACTCGTCATGTTTGAGTGTGCAAATTGCGAATGAGACTTTCTGAAGACTGTTATCGCCGGAGATGAGACTTGGGTGTACGGGTATGACCCAGAAACAAAAGCACAGTCATCTCTGTGGAAGCATGCAGGGTCGCCTCTGCCAAAAAAGGTATGACGGGTCAGCAGCAAGGTGAAATGCACGAGCATGTTGACAGATTTTGTTTTGACTGCAGTGGTATTGTGCATCATAAATACGCACCAGAAGGTCAGACTGTCGATCAGCATTACTACTTCGACATTATCTGTCATCTTCATGACACAGTTCAGCAGAAGCGACTAGTCCTTTGGAATTCAGCAGGTTGAAGGCTGCTCCATGGCAATGTCCCAGCCCATTCTTCTCAACTGATTCAGGAGTTTTTGATCAAATACAACATCCCGTAGGTCCTGTAGGCTCCTTACGTACCAGACATGGATCTGTGCGATGTTTGGTTATTCCCCAAGCGCAAAACTCCACCGAAGGATTCCTAATTTCAGACAAAAGAAGAGATCATGACGAAAGTGACGAAGTATCTGCAGGATATACTGAAAACTGACTTTGAAGAAGTGTTTCAGGCAGTGGAAAGAACATTGGACTATGTGTATCAAGTCAGAAGCGGACTACTTTGAGGGAGATTAATGTCCCAGCTCAACAGGTTAGCTATTTATATTTTTTTGAGCCTAAGGTTGGATACTTTCTGAACACACCTTGCATTCCTAACTACAGTATATAATAATATCACAATAAAAATAGTTTATTAGTTGTGTGCCAAGGATACACTTCTTTGAGAACAGTGGTCCAGACATACCATAACGTGGCACTGGGCTGTTCATCATCATTATTATTAGTGTAAGTCTATTTTCCACATCCAGACTCAGAGCATTATGTACTTTGCTTATTAAGAAATGGGCTGAAAGTACTGGTTATAAATCAGCGATGTGTTAAACATAACAATCTTTTTCCATACAATTGATATAGTCAGCTTGGGGAAACTGGCAAATTGGACAAAGAGATTAGATGTGAATAGGGTGGTGAAAACGGTACTAAGTACAGTATATGTGATTGAGTTTGAGGGTAGGAGTAAGACCAACAGGAAAGTAGCGAGGTAATGTAAACACAACAAAAAAATTATCTTGACACTTTCCCACCTCTCCATGCCTTCCCCAGCACAACACGGGCATCTGTTAGCGGTTATGACTGGAATGTCACTGCCATATTGAAGAACTTCTACCTACCAGATTCTTTTATTCCCCAAACTGCATCCCTTTGGAACTTGCTTCCCCAGAGTGGTTTCCACCCAAACTTCAACTTACGGCTGTTCAAGTCCAACTGTTACAGATTTTTTTATGAATGGAGGACACCTGTAATCTGGTGTATGGATTATTTATTTTTTTTAATTTGTTTTTCCTTCCTCTCCTGTTATTGTTATTAAAAAAAAAAATGAATGTGTGGCTAATTTCTCTGGGGACTGTTTAATCACTCTCTAGCTCTTCTACACTCCTGTTCCTGTTTCTGGAAGTCTCTTTAAAACAGGGTTAGGATGATAATGATGATGGAAATGATGATAACAGTGATGATGACAATAATGACAACTCTGGATCCAATCCACCCCACTGTCACTCCAAATTATGACAACGATGATGATTTTATCTGAAACAGTTTTTAAAACTGCACAACTACAAGTTTGTTATGAAGGGGGAAATTATAGGGGAAGGATTTAGTCCGCCCTACATGACAGCACTCTTTTTATTGAAAGAGTATCCAGAGCAGCTACAAGTAAAACCCCTTGATGCAACCTTATTCTGACTTACGAGTAGTTCGTTACCTTACCCAAGCTCACTTGCATAAACTACTGAATTTTCTTTTCCAGTCTTATCCACATTTGTCTCTCTTCCTTTCAGTCTCAAAATAGTATTATACAACAGTTTAACCTTTCCCCTGTAATCCATAAAATCTCCATAAAATTATCCTTAGATAAAATATTTACCAGTAAGCAATCACTTTCACACTGCACTTTCCACACACCCATTCACTCATTTCCCTACACCTCAGTATTTCCATATGCATGTCAATGGAAGTGAATGTAATTTATCTCCACCACCCACAATGAAAGCCTGTGTCCTGACAATATCACAAGAAACTTTTGTGAAGTGTTACCTTCTCAGTGTTTATAAAGTAGTTGTTTCACCAAACATTATCTCAAGTTTATTAGTATGTTAATGAAGATGAAAATGGAAAAAATAGTTTACTATAAACAGGCACTGTTAACCTAATACACCATGCAACTCTGTACAGTACTGTAGAACATGACTAGAGATTATATTACATTCATCCATCAACTGAAAGCTTCAAGAAACTGGTAGCTTAATTTTTTTTTTTCCCCCATAGTCTTTTTTTTTTTTTTTTTTTAACTCGTCCGACTCTGGGCAAAGGCTTCATGGCCTATTTCTCGGGAGCAGTGACCTATCCCAAGGCCCAGTCGTCTCCTCCTACATCTCCACATGTCACCACTTCGGCGATAACACCCACCATCCATATTGAATACATGCTAGGGCTGTCTCATACAGGATTGGTGTATTGTTATTAGTGGGGGTATTTTTACGACATGTCGGCAGGTCATCAGATAGATCAGGAAAGTCTGCTTCTAGGAAATTAAAATTTTAAACTGTTCCCTGCCCTAGCCGGGATTTGATCCTGGGTCCATTAGGACTGCAGGCCGCCGCTCTACCGATTCAGCTACCGCCTCCCCAAAATACTGCATTTAGTTATGTTATAATATGCCAATTTCTACTACAGGTAGTTCAGTGTCACTGACTTGGTTCATTTATATGCCATACAACTCCATTTTCTCTAACTTTTTTATATTTATTTTGAACATACACAATTAATGCAAAGTTACAGATACAATATTTGACTACTGCATTAGTGCAGTTTTTATTATGTGATAATGTACCGTAGCTACTGTACCTAAGTGACAGAATTTACATTTTCCAGTAAGAAATACAGTGTTCAGTTACAGTATGCAATACATTTTATTATCCATTCAAATCTACCTTTGAAATATAATCCTGCTCAGCTAACAGATCATGTAACCTGTTTGTCTGTGTTTGTTTAGTAAACATAAATATAATCTGAAGGAAATTTTTTGATAGTGGAGTGCTTGGCTTTTGTTACATGTTAAAGAGAAAGATTAGTGCTAACCTGGTAGGTAACGATGAATTATTGACAGCAGCCAATTGATACTATATTTGAGCATGTACAGTCATCATGAAAAATGGATCTCAAATCATGCTTAAATACAATAAAAAAATGCAGCTGCCCAAATTTGAGGAACAGTTTTAAAATCAAGCTAAATGGATGAGTAATTAATGAAAAGCACAATATGTGAATGGTGGAAAATGTAGCCGACAAAAGCAAAGCTAACAGGAGATTTCAAAGAAATGAAGAAATAATGAAAGGATGAATGATAAAAAATAGAATAAGTAGTTTGCAGAAGAGGAAGTGTATTTTAGTAATTGGTAAACAATCATCCAGTCACTTCAGTTTGTCTTGGAAATGATACTCTGCAGTATAGGGTGACCCTGACCAAAAATTCTTCACTATACTTTGTTCATGGAATCATTTTATGTTCTCTTTAAAGCTTTTACTCAAACTTGGTTGCAGCGCTTCGTTTTATCACAAACATGTATTATTTCCACTCCTAACTTGATTACTCAGTTAACAGTTTACCTCTAATCCTTCTACTCCATTCACAGAATTCACCTTTTCAATCATTCTCAAACTCTCCCAGCATTTCACACAGGTAAATCTTTAGCCAAATGTACTCTACTTTTTAGAATCAACTGAACATGCATTCACACCAAAATGCCAAGACTGTCCATCTGTTCCTGTAACTACTCTCCACACATTCCAAAGGTAGCTCATGTCCACTGCTCTTACTTGTCAAGCGCTGTCTATGCTTTTAGAATTTTTGATATATTTCTTGAAGCCCATGCTGGTAATATGACACAAGCATACTTTTTTCACACATCTATAAATATATCTTATTCTTTCTGTCATACACTATGCTTTGAATATTGCACTCAGGGATGAATGAGGTTGGTCACTCTCATTTTAAATGTCAGGACCAACTTGCCTAGCTCTGGGCTCCTATACTCCTCATAGAGCAACACAGGATTAGATGATGAATGAATGAATATACAGTGAAAACATGGACTCAATAAATACTTCAAGTACACCTTGATTAACACACACACACACACATTCTCTCTCTCTCTGTACGTGCAAAACAATACATAATAATACTGTACCAATATCTTGAGCATCAAACGCTGCAAGTTCATATATTCAAGAAAAAGTCATTGTAAAATTGGAATGATAGGCTGATATGTATCATAACATGCTTGTATAAAAGAAAAACTGACACAATGACAGTAGAAAATTCAGCACCTACAATAATTCAGTAGCTATAATTCAACTGCAAATGAAACATAGCACAATAAAATCAATGTAGAAAGGATCTGCCATAATTATCTAAGTGATGTGGCAAAATATGGGTACAATATAGTAATATAAAAATATGCTTTTATCAGAAGTACAATCACAGATAATGGCATTTAACAAACAAAAACATCCTCCATATAAAATTGCATGCAAAACAAAAATAACAAGGAAATAATACATTCTATGACATTTTAACACCATGAACAAAATTGCAACATTACTTCTCCTTTTTCCCTCCCTCTCCCCTTGTTGTATCCCTCCCCCCAAAAGTACAATACCTGTTTAAAAAAATACTGATATATAAATAAATCTACCACTACTACCGTGTAAATAGTTCTTGCTCTTCCCCATCTGTGTCAGAAAGTAGTGGTACTTGCTGGAGACTGTCAGTAGTGGAGAGAGGGATGTGTTGAGACTGGTGAGGAGGTGGCTTAGTAGGATGCATGGCCTTTAGCACTACATGGAGACTAATGCCCACCAGACACAAAGCCAAGCCACTCTGTGGAAAAATGAAACAAACAAGAAAATATAATATAAAACACTGTAAAGCAAAGTTTCAAGTTTTTGATGACCACCAGATATATGGCCAAGTTGCTTTCTTGGGGAGAAAAAAAAATCATAAGGCAAAGTTTAGTGACGACCGACCATCTACTTTGAGCCCGTGTCACACTTGTGTGACCAATCTTTTCATCATCATCATCATCGACCATCTACATCCAATCCTTTATTGTCAAATCAGGAGCACTAATGCTACAGGCTAGGCAATTCAGTCTAGACACTGAAGGTGAGTGAAAAGTTGCCCACCCCTAAGTGGCCTCTGAAATTTACCACTCAAGTGGGCACACCCTGAGCTGTAGCATGCATCCTGCCATAAACAGAGCTGAAGCTATCGCTTGCAGTCTATAGAGTAAACTTATTAATATACTTATTATTACCTCATCCTAAATGTCAGGACTAGTTAGCCTAGCCCCAGGCTCCTACACTCCTCACAGGGTAATGTAGGATTGGATGATGGATGGATGGATGGAAAAACACTATTCCTCTCCTCCATCCATTATTGATAATCCTACTCCTACTGCAAATACCTCACCTGTAAATGCTCACATCTGACCTTAAAAATACCACATATTCCCAGTTCCTCAATCTATGTTGGGATATTGAGTGGTGGTACTTTGTTCATAGCACTGCCACCTAGTAGCAGGGCTCAAGTCTAGGCAATGCCCTTTCTTAATAGTTATATACAGTACTAGTAACTTTCCTACCTCAGGACTATTTAAGTTCTTATTTGATGAAAAAAAGTAGAGTATGTAACCAGAACTGTTGCTGCAGATACTGATGAGATGCTCATGGCAATGAGCAATATTGTACTGATTATCTTAATGTCTTTGTTTAATGTATCATCAACTACTGTGACAATAAAAAGGACATGGCAATGCACTACATATACTTCCTTAAATCTTCCTTTACCTACAATCCTCAAACCAAGTTTAAGCGATGTGAAGCCACAATTTGACCAACTGTTCATTCATAAGAGTAGGTGTATTACTGTCGAATTTTGTCTGTCTGTCTATCAATCTACTATATCTATGAACCTACTATAACTAGGGTAAAACAGGATAATTTTGCTGCGACGCCAATAATTCCAATTCAAAGGCCTAGAGCTTCCAAACTACTGCATGGAGTTGGCTTCTGTTGGGCCTAGATTTTAGAGGAATGCCAACCTAACAAGGCCATGTGAAGTATTGATCCATTGTGCAAAAAAGTGGCATTGGAGAAAAGAAATTGTTTACTGAAAATTTTCAGCATTTATTTAGAAAAAAAATATATATATATATTTACAGTAAAGCCCCAAGTTTTGCGACATCTTTGTTTGCGGTTTCATGGTTAGCAGTTGCCAGCAAATATTCCCAAGTTCCAGTTTTGGTGCCAAGAATTCCCTCTGTTCGCAGCGAGAAAATGTAAACAAACCGCGCCCACGGAAAGTGATCGTCTCATGTTCACCGACATTGTCACAGACCCACTATGCTCCGCGTGCTGTGTATTTAAACCTGCTCTCTGTGCATTTTTTTCTGTGCCTTGCTGCTTGTGTTCCTGGTTTTACTCTTGCGCTATGGCTTCCTGCTGCCCTGGAGGTTGGGAGGTGGTCCTGGGGGTGAGAAAAGTGATGGTAAGAGGTCGGAACCGCCACGTCAGAAAAGTAAGGGAAAAGTGAAATGTGACTACCGTGTTGGTGTTAAGAAGCGCCTGTATGACAATGATTTGAAGAGTAAAATTGTGGCGCAGATGAAGCAGGGTGCTAAGAATTCTGAAATTTGAAAAATGTTAAACATTCCTGAGCCAACAGTGAGAAGCACGAGGAACAAGCACAATGAGTTAGCCTCACCATCTCCTTCGGAAATTATACCCCATCCCTTCCATTCAGCATCTCACTCCTGCCTTCCAAGTGAGTTTCCTTGCCTAATATGTTTTTTGTAGTAATATTAGTCTCTTTTCAGGTATGATTAGTAAATTTTTCATTGCATAAATGGGTTTTAGGGGGAGCTGGCATGGGACCCGGAACCAATTAGCCTATTTCCCATCGGAACAATGCCCCAAGTTTAGCGGCTTCATGGTTTGCGATACCTTTCATGGAACCAATTAGCCATGAAACCTGGGACTTTACTGTTCGTGTTTCAGGTTAAAAGTGGTTCAGAACTGTTTGCATTGTTCTCACTCACCCACACCCACACACACGAGCAGCCATAGCGAGAAGACGTGTCTCAAACCACCTCTCAACGAACCTTAAGTAGTTTTCAGGAATTGTCCTGTCTCCTTCAGTCTTGTTCAAAATTTGGAGTATTGCAAGTTATTATATAGTCTATCAAAAATGTAAAGAACTATTGTCAGTAAGTATACATGAATGTTTTGTAGGAATTTTGCGAACAGCTGTTTAGTTTTAGTACTGCAACTGACCTTAAACATGGCCATCAATGTAAACATTGGGGAACTGAAATTTGCAGGATTTGACAGTGAAACAAATGGATTTGGTCAAAACGTTGATTATGAGAATTAGTGAACTAGAAAAGAAAGTGGAGGATCTAGTACCAAGAAACATGCCTGAAAATACCAAGAATACCATAAAGAGTTTGATACAGGCCAATGAGACAGCGAACCAGGAGATCGAGAATTTGAAACGAGAAAATATTGAATTAAGAAGAAAACTAGAAGAAAGCAGTAACAAAACAGAGAAGGTGAGTAGTGTGTTAGAAAAGCAAATGGCAAAGTGGGCACATGTGGAAGAAAACAGAAAGAAGTGGTCAGTTTAAGGGAAATTATTCAGGAAGAAAGAGAAATGAACAAGAAAAAAATGAAAGAAAAATGTGGTGAAAATATTGAAGAAAAAAGAGAAAACAGTGAGAGAAACAGTAGAAAGGAGCAGATGTGTCATAATATTTGGAAACAGGAAGGAGGAAGAAAAAGTTAGGTCCATGAGACTCGAGAGAGACTCGAATCAGGTGAGGAAAATATTGGGCAAAATCAATCCCAAAGGAAACAAGTGGGAAAAAGAAACTGAGGAAGTAAGGAGGATAGGGCCATATAAGAAAGGGGAAGCAAGACCAATTAGAGTTAAGATGTCATCAGAGGGTGTATTAAATGATATACTTAAAGTGACCTGGAAACTAAGTACAGTAAAGAGGCCGGGATGGAAAATATTATAGTAAGAAAAGATTTGAAAGAAGAAGAAAGAGAAGTTTTAAAATCTTTGAAGGACCAAGTAAAGGAAAAAAATGACAGGAGGACAGAGGAGGAACGTAAAACTTTTTTTTGGAGAGTGATAGATATGAAAGCAAGGAAGTGGTATGTGAAGAACTAGATGTGAAGGAAACAAAGGGGATGGATATGAATATGAAAAAGAGACGAACAAGTAAAGATAAAAACAGTGCAGCAAATCTGAGTATCAAGTACAGTAATGTAGATGGGTTAATATCTAAGAAAGGGGAAACTGGAGATTATTTAAATGAAAATAAACCTGAAATTGTTTGCTCGGTAGAGACTAAATTGCCCCGAGATGTCGATACAAAATTATTTGGATGGAACAATTATAACATTTGGAGGAAGGACAGAAAAGGTAAGTTTGGGGGAGGTACAGTATAGTGATATTAACCTGTATTGACCGAAGAGCAAAGAATAAAGAAACTGAAAATAACATGGCTGAACTTTTGGGAGTTGTATGAATAGAGGACAGTTATGGAGAAAAAATGGATGTAATAGTATTTTATGTGCCCCCCGAAACCAGGGCATGGACGAAGGAAGATTACGAACAGTTAATAAGAGAATCCATTATTAGGCTAAAAATGTTAATTGAACGAAAAAATAGAACAATATTAATGGGAGTTTTAACTGTAGACAAGTTGATTGGGAAAGTATGGATGCTGGGAACAATGAGGAATCATGGGGAAATAAATTAATGGAAATGGTGATGGAAAACATGTTAACCTGATTGATCAAAGAAAACACAAGAATCAGGGGTGACGACGAACCATTCAGGCTCGACCTAGTATTCACAAAGGACCCAAATGATGTGAGGAACATAACCTACCAATGCCCCTTTGGTAAAAGTGATCATCTGGTAACTGAGATGGACGTGGTAGGAGTAAGGGAAGGAGAGAGAGATGAAAAACACAAAGAAAGAAGATACAATTATGGGAAGGCAGACTTTGGTTCCCTGAGGAACTTTTTCCAAAATGTAGAATGGAGTAAAATGAATATGATCACAAATGTTGA
>JAGKTI010030104.1:0-12476 GCA_018397915.1 Birgus latro
GTAATTGATAGTGCCATACACCTGGAATTGGCTAATTATCACTTGGCAACATCCAACCTGCACTCGTTCGCTAATTTCCTCTGCTTTTTTCCCCTTGAAATATGCCGTATGAGCTATTCTCGTAATATAAATGTATAGAAGAAAGGAAGGGAGAAGCCTGAGTGATATTTATATTCACCTGGAACTACCTAATTTATTATGTATTGTCTAGATTTCCTATGACTTTTTTCTTAGCATATACATTAGCAGCTGACATTTTCAACTCTTGGCCACCGAGATACGTACAGTACATTCAGTTCACTCTCGTCCATCAAGGTGAAATCACATCGCAGTCGCGCCCCTCCTTTTCTGCCGCTTTTGCACCAATTATAAAAGACCCAGTGACCTCTACCCCTACTAAACATCGTGTGGGGAAAATAATTTCATCCGCACTAAATGTTCCCAACTCTCCAACTCAAATTCTTCATGCTCCTTCTGCCACCTTGCCAAAAACCTTTCTAACAACGTTACCTCATCATCCTTCTCTCCTCTTTTCTACTCTGATGGCTCTGTAGCTATTTCTTCTACTAATAAAGCCCATCTCTTTGCTCAGACTTTCTTCTCCAATTCCACCTTAGACGATTCCGGTGCTGTTCCTCCATCAACTCCACCCTCTGACTTCCTCATGGCTGACATTAAAATTTCTTCAGCTGATGTATTTTCAGCCATCACTGGCCTCAATACTAACAAGGCATATAGTCCTGATCGGGTCCCTCCTGTTGTTCTCAAGAACTGTGCTTCTGTGCTTACACCCTGCCTAGGTAAACTCATTCACCTTTGTCTGTCAACTTGTACCTTTCCTTCTTGCTGGAAGTTTGCTTTCATTCAGTCAGTCCCAAAGAAGGGTGACAGTTCCCAACCCTTTAACTATCGTCCAATTGCTTTAACATCCTGTGTCTCGAAAGTGATTGAGTCTATTCTTAACAGAAAAATTTGAAAGCATCTTTCCTATCACAACCTTCTTTCTGATCATCAGTATGGGTTCTGTCAGGGACGCTCCGCTGGCGATCTTCTCACATACTTTTCAGACTCCTGGTCATCCTCGTTTCGGGACTTTGGCGAAAGCTTTGCCATTGCGCTTGACATCTCAAAGGCTTTCGATCGAGTCTGGCATAAACCTTTAATTTCTAAACTGCCCTCTTACGGTTTCTATCCTTCTATCTGTGCCTTCATCTCTAGCTTCCTTTCTGGTCGTTCTATAGCAGCTGTTGTAGAAGGCCACCGTTTTTCTCCTATATCTATCAACAGTGGTGTTCCTCAGGGCTCTGTCCTATCACCAACTCTCTTCCTTTTATTCATCAATGACCTTCTAAGCTGTACATCTAACCCTATCCACTCATACACTGATGATTCCAGTCTTCACCTTTCCATTCGGTTCCCACACCCATCTCAGCAGTTACTTCAACACACAAGGGATGAGGCTATTGGCTCGTATCTCTGATTGGGGTTAAAATAATCTTGTTGTATTTAATGCATCAAAGACTCAGTTCTTGCACCTATCAACCAGACAAAACCTTCCACAGGAGTACCCGCAGATGTTTAATAATGTCCAGCTCGTTCCTACATCATCCTTGAACATACTTGGGGTTTCTCTCTCTCGGAATTTATCTTGGAAAGAACGTATTACATCTCTTGTGAAATCTGCTTCCAAGAGATTAGGTGTGCTAAGCCGACTCCGAACCTTCTTTACTCCTACACAGATGTTGACTTTATACACGGGTTTTATTCGCCCCTGTTTGGAGTACAAGTCTCATGTGTGGGGAGGATCCCCACATACAGCCCTTCTCAGTAGGGTGGAGTCAAAGGCTTTTCGTCTCATTAACTCTCCTCCTGTTACTAGCTCCCTTCAA
The DNA here is from genome assembly GCA_018397915.1 of Birgus latro. Lineage (NCBI taxonomy): Eukaryota > Metazoa > Arthropoda > Malacostraca > Decapoda > Coenobitidae > Birgus > Birgus latro. Next base: position 1,890 of record JAGKTI010030104.1, read on the forward strand.
CCTTTGTCTCTTCGCCACACTGTTGCATCTTTATCTCTTTTTTATCGCTACTTCAATGGCCACTGTTCCTCTGAACTGTCTGCTTGCATCCCTCCACCTCTACGATGGGCACGTAGTACCAGTCTAGTAACAACCTCTCATCCCTTTTCTGTCCAACTCTCTGATGCAAGAGTTAACCATTATTCCCAGTCCTTCATTTATGCAACTGGTAAGCTCTGGAACTGTCTTCCTCTGTCTGTATTTCCTACTTCCTATAATCTCCAATCTTTCAAACACAGTGTGTCCAGGCATATCGAAATGAACGGATCTTGAATTTGGCTCTCTTTTGTGTTGTTTTTGTTTATTCTTGGAAGGAACGGTTTGCGGGCCCATGGCGGTTGGTTCCTTCTTCCTTGCATTAAAAAAAAAAAAGTTATATATAAGTGTAATAAAGTACTAGAAATAATAAAGTGAGTGTGTATATGAGTAAGAAATGACAGAATACCAGTAGCGAATTAGTGCGAGTGGGAGGCTCGTACACGCTCGTATTTTACATTGCTTTCACAGTGTTTTTTTTGGAGTATGGATTCCAAACTACTTGGAAATCATTAAATAGTGTTTCTAGTGATAATATCAGGCAGTAGTATTCTTATTACGGGATGTCGGGAAGTGTTAAGTGGAGACTTAGTTACCCAACTTCACAAGTCTCCACAAGTCCTATGGTAGTTGACGAGTGCTAAATAAAACAACCCAGGAGGAAGCTGAAGGTATGTGCCATAAGCATATATAATTATAATATTCTAGGTCTAATAACTGATATTTGGCAAATATTTTTTAAAAGTCAGTCAGAGCGCGGATTTGCCCAGCGGGATGGGCACGGTGCACCTCTGACAACTCCACGGTTAAGGGGTTAAGGACTTCACCATTTTTGCCTTTCAGTGATTTGATTTGTTCCATTCCTAGTGCCATGTTGCCTCAGGGCTGTTTCATTTTCCCATTTTGATGGTTTCTTTGATCTGATCCATATTTCTCTTTATTCATCTTTCTGTCTTTAGTTGATAAGGTTAATTCTGCTCTTTCTTTTTCACCTTTGTTTTCATCATCATTCGGTCTCTTCCTTTCATGAACTGGAGGGTCATTTTTGAATATTTTTCCTCTTTAGTTGTATTAGCTTTCCCTACTAACTCCATTGATTCCCTTGACACTCTTGTTAGTCTATCTTTCAATTCATCACCGTGGCACTCAGCGTAACTTGAATCTGAAATCTGTTCTTTATTTCTAACTGAAACGCAACGTTGTTTTCGCCTGTTCTTATCAGCCATAACTTCTTAATTTTATTAATAATTTTCCTCTCTCTCCCACTCTCTCTATCTATGCAACACTCACACACACACACACACACACACACACCAGATATACATATATACATACGTACAACCGAAGATAAAATTACTGATTCTCTTCAGAACACTAAACAGCCAGACACTGAATTATTGCTTTCGAAAAGCAATTATGAAATCTTGAACCAAATAAACTTTTCAAAACAATTTGCACAAGTTTCAAAGCAGTTGGACTAAAACGTGAGACGATATTTTTGTCCGTGACGGTACATACATTCATACACATTTACATACTTCCACGCCTGCATACATCTCTCTCTCTCTCTCTCTCTCTCCCCCCCCCCTCCATAAAATTGTGCCTATTTTGACATTCATTACTGCAGAGTCATGGGTGGGCCTATTTCGAAACAACATCGTTGTCATGAGAGCAATCATATCGTCAGGCAAGACCCCTGAAACGTAATCATATTCACAGTCATTATGATTTAAATTAAAAATGATAAGAATTTAAGTATTTGGTGCTGTTTTCAGCACATGAGAGATCTCATGTATCATATTACTTTCTGATCGACGTCTTGTTGGATCGAGGTAAGCAGCAATGCATCAGAATTGCTAGATAGATCTATTTTTCACGATATTGATTCTTAAAATTTAGTATGCCTGACGTATGTACTGTGCTCGACCATGATGTTGTGATATATGTAAAAAAAAAAAAGTCTTCATAACAAACTGGGATATAGTAGGCATATGCCAAAATAATTATAATCGACTGAAAAAAACTGGGACCTTCTTTCGGCCAGCTGTCCCCTACTTCAGATTCCTTCCCCTTTTCGATGAGATTTATGAGCAGTGTTGCAAATTCTGCTGAATCATCGTCGCTATATTAATGGAGATGTGCTAAGGTTTTTCTTATGCAGCGAAGAAGAAGCCAGAGGCCAGAAGCCCGTAAGATTGCTCCTTCCAAGAAAAAACAAAAAGAAGATAACAGAGAGCCAAATTCATGATCTGTTCATTTCGATATGCCTTTTTTCATGGAAGAATGAGGGAACCAAAGTCTAAGATCCCGCAAGATTGTTTCCCCCCAAGAATAGGCAGAAACAAGATAACAAAGAGCCAAATTCAAAATCCATTCATTTTGAGATGCCTGACACAATGCTTTTGAAAGACTGGAAATCATAAGCAGTAGGAAATACAGACAGAGGGAGACAGTTCCAAAGTTGACTTATGGCATACATGGGCTGTGAGTAAACGATTAACTCATGCATTAGAGAGTTGGGCAGAAAAGGGATGAGAGTTTGTTGCTAGACGGGTGCTACGCACCCGCCGTAGTGGTGGAGGGATGCAAGCAGACAGTTCAGGGGAGCAGTGACCATCAAGTAGCTATAGAAATGAGATAAAGATGTGACAGTGTGGGGAAGAGCCAAAGGCTGAATGAAGCCAGTTAGAGGAGGAGAGTTACTAAAAGCCTTTGACTCCACCTCGTAAAGAAGAGCTGTATGTGGGAAGCCTCCCCACAAATGAGATTCTTGTCCTCTATACATGGGCTAATAAAACCTGCGTATAAATTAAACAACTGTGCAGGGGTAAAGTAGACACGTATTCGACTTGGCACACCTAATATTTTGGAAGCAGATTTTATAAGACAGGTAATAAATTATGATAATTTCAAGATAAGTCTCGAGAGAAGGGACACTGAAATATGTGTAAAGATGAAGCATGATTAAGTCAGTTTTTGCTTAAAAATAGAGGATACTCCTTTGGAAGATTTTGTTAGGTTGGAAAATGTAAGAACTTAGTTTCTGATGCATTAAAAACAATGAGATTACTTATATCTCAGTCAAAGATATGAGCAAAGTCAAACATTAGGTGTGCCATAGCCTCAACCATTGCTGACATAACTGCTGAGGTACACACTTCAGGAAGCTGATGCAAAAGTGAATGGTGGAGTCAGCGTATGAGTGGAAAGGGTTAGATGTACAGTTTTAAAGTCACTGATGAATAGAAGGAAGAAAGGTGGTAATAGGACAGAGCCCTGAGGAACACGACTATTGATGGCTCTAGGAAAAGAACGGTGGCCATCTACAACAGCACCTACAGAATAACCAAAAAGGAAACTAGAGATGAAGGTACGGATAGACGGATAGAAAACAGGAGGCCATGGGAAGCATGAAGTACAGACAGATGAGGACACTTTCTTAAAATAAAAAATGGCATCTGATAACTAACCCTCGCAGTCCCAAGGGGAAAAGCATAAATGCCCTCACCCTCCTCCCCTCTCCCGGTGACGACTCAACGAGGTGCCTTAAACCACTGTCTGCCTCACTTCATTTCCGCAACATTCGCGGCCTTTCCTCTAACTTTCCCTCTGCTGAACACCATATCTTCTCCTGTAAACCTCACCTTCTTTTCTTAACTGAGACTTAGCTGCTTGAGGCAACTGATAGCAAACTCTTTCCATTATCCTCCTACTTTCTCTATACTCATTTATGTTGTATATGTACACAACGACTTATCTTGCTTTTGTGTTCCTGAACTTGATTCTTCTGAATTCTCTACTCTCTGGCTTCGGCTTTCCTGTCATCCTTTGACTAAATATATCTGTGCTGTTTACTTATCCCCTGATTCTACTGACTATGAACAACTCTTTTACTACCTTACTCTTGCAATGGAACACATCCTATCCATTTCTCCTTTCTTTGAAATCTCCATTCTAAGAGATTTCAATGTTCACCTACTTTTGGCTCTCCTCTCCCTTCTCTGATCCACCAGGTGACCAACCCTATATACATCTTTTCTATCCTGAATGACCTAGGACAGCTTGTACAGCACTCTACCATATCCATGACCACCTTGGAGGAATTCCCACATATCCTTCTGCTTACACTCTTAATCTTTCTTCTCCATTGGGCTCCTCCAACACAACCTTATTAAATTATCCTGTCCTATCGCTCCAGTATGGACTGTGGACCCTCCAAAGAAACGTAGGTTGTGGCACTATGGAGCTGCTGATTGGGAGGCCCTCAGGCAGTACTTCTTCAATTTTCCTTTGAATGGTTATTGCTTCCATGGCTGAGAGCCATCTGAGTGAGCCATGCGCATTACTGAGTTTATTCTCTTGGGCATGGAAGCATACATTGCTTTCTCGTATCTTTTGACTAATGCAAAAGAGCCTTGGTTTAACCATGCTTGTTCTAATGCTGTCCACAACAAGAAGACGGCCTATAAAAGGTACTGGAGCCAACCAATCCCTGAATCACATCATTTTAAAGTTTCTGCCCGGAATCGTGCTAAGTCTGTTCTTCGCTCTGCTAAAAACAATTTCATCTGTACTAAATGCTCTCAACTCTCCATATCGATTTCATCCCCGTCCATCTGGCACCTTGCCAAAAGCCTTTCTAAAAACTTTACCTCATCACCCTTCCCTCCTCTTTTCCACTCTGACGTCTATATAGCTATCTCCTCTGCTGATAAAGCAGATCTCTTCACTCAGACTTTCTCCTCCAATTCCACTTAGACAATCCGGGTGCTGTTTCACCATCACTTCCCCTCTCTGACTTCCTCATGGCTGACATTAAAATTCCTTCATCTCATGTATTTTCTGCCATCACTGGCCTCAGTACTAACAAGGCATATGGGCCTGATGGGGTCTCTCATGTTGTCCTCAAGAATTGTGCATCTGTACTGACACCCTGCCTAGGTAAATTCTTTCGCCTTTGTCTGTCAACTAGAACCCATCCTTCATGCTGGAAGTTTGCTCTCATTCAGCCGGTCCCAAAGAAGGGTGACCATTCCCATCCTTCTAACTATAGCCCAGTTGCTTTAACATCATGTGTCTCAAAAGCTTTTGAGTCTATTCTTAGCAGAAAAATTTAAATGCATCTTTCCTATCACAACCTTCTTTCTGATCGTCAATATGGGTTCCGTCAGGGATGCTCCACAGGCGATCTTCTCACCTCCTTTTCAGACTCCTGATCATCCTTCTTTCGAGACTTTGGCGAAGGCTTTGATATTGCACTTGACATCTCAAAGGCTTTTGATCGAGTCTGGCAAAAATCTTTTATTTCCTAACTGCCCTCTTACGTTTTCTGTCCTTCTATCTGTACCTTCATCTATAGCTTCCTTTCTGGTCTATAGCTGCTGTTGTAGTCGGCCACATTTCTTCTGGATCTATCAACAGTGGTGTTCCTCAGGGCTTTGTTCTATCACCAACTCTCTTCCTTTCTTCCATCAATGATATTCTAAGCTGTACATCTAACCCTATCCAGTCATATGCTGTTGATTACACCCTTCACATTTCCATTCGGTTCCCACAACGTCCATCATCAGTTACCTCAACAAACAAGGGACGAGGCTAAATCACACCAAATGACTAACTTGGCTTGTATCTCTGACTGGGGTAAAAGTAATCTTGTTTTTAATGCACCGAAATCTCAGTTCTTACACCTATCAACCCGAGAAAATCTTCCACAGGAGTACCCACTAATGTTTAATACTATCCATCTCAGTCATGCATCATCCTTAACATACTCGGGGTTTCATTCTCTCTGGACTTATATTGGCAAGATCATATTACATCTCTTGTACAATCAGTTTCCAAGAGATTAGGTGTGCTAAGCCGACTCCGTACACTCTTTAAACCTGCACGGTTGTTGACTTTATACACGTGTTTTATTCGCCCCTGTGTAGAGAACAACTCTTATATGTGGGGAGGCTTTCCAAATACAGCTCTTGTCAATAGCGTGGAGTCAAAGGCTTTTCCTCATTAATCCGTCACGATTTTCCACCATTGATTCCCCCCCCCCAACCTGGCAGATTTTGTAAAAAAAAAATTGTCTCAAACCTCTGCTTTTGGTAAGAATCATCGAAAATTCATAGAGAAATTGCCCACCTGAGCTTAAACATTCCCGATACAGGTATCAGTACCCTCAGCTGGGTCGTGCTTTATAGCTGGCCTGGCTCCAGAGAAAATGGTAGTATAGGAGGGGTAACTAATTCAGACCACTCGATTTAGGAATTTATTTATTTATTTGGATCGAGTTTATATGTAGTACAAGAGTATATTGGTTTTCACACAATAATATAGGCGATATAAGCATTGTTTACTCACCAGACACATCAACCTACGGCACCTTCCTTTACAACGTTACTGACTCATCACTTTTGCTTGATTCTTCCTCTGGCTTGTTTCTTCCTTTGTCCTCCACCTCAGGAATCACTTTTGCTTGAATTTCGTCATCGGAGAGATTGTGGCACGACATGTTTTTACTGGCCAGGCCACTGCTAACAGGTGAGTTGCCGAGAAAATCGCGTACGGGGGGGGAGGCGGGTCAGGTGGGGCCAGGTAGTATCCCCACCTGACGGTGGGTAGAGGAAGGTCTCCCACATATGCCTACCAACAATCACCTGTGAAACTTTAAAAATGTACAAATGACGGACTTCACAACTGCTAAACGTGTGGAGACGTCATCTGGTGTCATTGTGACAAAAGGTGGTGACGTACTCATCCGTCAACGGGATGCCTCAGGTTAACTTTCCTCCTCTTACTGTCTCTCTTCAGCCTCTGTCTTTTCGCCGTACTGTTGCATCTTTATCCCTTTTCTATTGCGACTTCAGTGGTCACTGCTTCCCTGAACTGTCTGCTTGCAACCTTCCACCTCTATGACGGGCGCATAGCACCCGTTTGGCAACAAACTCTCATCCTTTCTCTATCCAACTCTAGTACAAGAGTTAACCGTTACTCCCAGTCCTTCATTTATGCAACAGGTGAACTCTGGAACTGTCTCTCTCTGTCTGTTTTTCTTACTTCCTATAATCTCCAATCTTTCAAACACAATGTGTCCCAGCATTTCGAAATGAACGGATCTTGAAGTTGGCTCTCTTTTTTGTTGTTTCTTGGCAGGAACGGTTTGCAGGCTCCTGGCCTTTGGTTGCTTGTTCCTTTCAGTAAATAACAAAAAACATAAAATCCAGAGCTGACCTGTTGCATACATGAAGGACTGGGATTATCGGCAACTCTTGCATTATAGATTTGGACAGAAAATGGATGTGAATTTTTACTAGACGGGTGCTATGAGCCCGACGTAGTGGTGGAGGAATGCAAGCAGACAGCTTAGAAGAGCAATGACCATTGAAATAGCGAGAGAAAAGAGATAAAGATGGAACAGTGCAGTGATGAGACAAAGGATGAAGGGTGGCCAGTAAGAGGAGAAGAGTTAATGATACAAAAAGTCTTTGACTCCACCTTGTTGAGAAGAGCTGTATGCAGGGAGCCTCCCCACACACGAGAACTGTATCTACACAGGGACGATGGAAAACCAATGTATAAAGTCAACAACTATACAAGAGTAAAGAAGGCACGAAGTCGGCCACACCTAATCTCTTGGAAGCAGATTTAACAAGAAAGGTGATATGATCTTTCCAAGATAAATCCCTAGAGTTTCAAATCCCAAGTTTGTTCAAAGATGGTGCAGGATTGAGTTGTATATTGTTAAAATTTAGAGGATACTCCTGTGGAATATTTTGATGTGTTGAAAGACATAAGACCAGAGTTTTGATGCATTAAAAACAAGGCCACTTTTACCCAAGTCAAAGACATGAGCCAAGTCAAACATTCGGTGTGCCATAGCCTTGTCCCTCGTTTTTTGAAGTAACTTCCAAGATGGCTGCTGCGGGATGTTAATGGAAAAGTGGTGGGTGGAGTCATCATAGTATAAGTTGAATGGCTTAGATATACAGATTAGAAGGTCGTTGATGAATAGGAGGAAGAGTGTTGAGAATAGGACAGAAACCTGAGGAGCATGGCTACTGATACCTGTAGGAAAAGAACGGTGGACATCTACAACAGCAGCTACAGAATGACCAGAAAGGAAGATCTTTGTGCACAGATAGAAAGATAGAAAACTGGAGGAAATATGGACAGAGGAAGACAATTCCAGGATTGTCCTGTTGCATGCATGAAGGACTGGGAATAACAGTAACTTTTGCATTAGAGATTTGGACTGAAAATGGATGACAGTTTTTGCTAGAGAGGTGGTATGAGCCCAACGTAGTGGTGAAAGGATGCAAGCAGACAGCTTAGAAGAGCAGTGACCATTGAAGTAACGAGAGAAAAGAGCTAATGATGGAACAGTGCAGAGAAGAGAGAGAGGTGAAGGGGCAAGTAAGAGGTGGAGAGTTAACGATACGAAAAGCCTTTGACTCCATCTCGTTGAGAAGTGCTTTATGCAGGGAGCCTCCCCACATACGAGAGCTGTACTCTACACAGTGACGAATAAAAACCCATGTATGAAATCAACAACTAAAGAAAGCTCGAAGTCGGTCACATCTAATCTCTTGGAAGCAAATTTTGCAAGAGAGGTAATATGATCTTTCGAAGAAGTATGTTCAACAATGGTGCAGGATTGTGTTGGATATTGTTAAAAAGTAAAGGATACTCCTGTGGAATATTTTGAAGGGTTGAAAGATGTAAGAACTGAGTTTTTGTTGCATTAAAAACAAGAAGATTACTTTTACCCCAATCAGAAATATGAGCCAAGTCAAACACTAGGTTTGCAATAGTCTCATCCCTTGTAGGTTGAAGTTAGTACTGAGATGGATGCTGCGGGTAGTGAATGGAAAGGTGAAGGATGGAGTCATCAGTGTATGAGTGGATAGGGTTAGATGTATAGCTTAGGTCATTGATGAAAAGAAGGAAGAGAGCTGGTGATATGACAGAACCCTGAGGAACGCCACTTTCGATAGATCTAGGAGAAGAACGGTGGCTGTCTACAACAGGGGCTATAGAATGACCAGAATGGAAGCTAGAGATGAAGGCACAGGTAGAAGCACAGAAACCGAAAGTGGGCAGTTTGAAAATTAAAGATTTATGCCGGACTCGATGGAAAGCCTTTGAGATGTCAGGTGCAATGGCATATCTTCCGCCAAAGTCCCGAAAGGAGGATGACCCGGAGTCTGAAAGGTTAGTGAGAAGATCGCTATTGGAGTGTCCCTGGCGGAACCCATACTGACGATTGGAGAGAAGGTTATGATAAGACTGGTGATTTATATTTATTTTAAGGATCAATTAAAAAAAAAAATAGAAATACAGGATGTTAAAGCAACTGGGCGATAGTTAGAGGGCTGGGAGTGGTCACTCTTCTTTGGGACAGCTGAATGAGCGCAAACTTACAGCAAGAAGGAAAAGTACAAGTTGGCAGAGGTGAAAGAGTTTGCCTATAAAGGGTGCAAGCACAGATGCACATTTCTTGAAGACAACAGGAGTGACCACATCAGGCCCATATGCCTTGTTGATACTGAGGCCACTGATGGCAGAAAATACATCAGTTGAAGAAATTATAATATCAGTCAGAGGGAAGAACTGATGGATGAATAGCACTGGAATTGCCTAAGGTGGAATTGTAAGAGAAAGACTGGGCAAAGAGTTTTCCTTTATCAGTAGAAGAAACAGTTACAGAGCAATGAGAGTGGAAAAGGGGAGGAAAGGATGTTGATATCAAGTTGAAAGAGAGGTTTTTCACAAGGTGCCTCAAGGAGGGGGAAGAAATTTAGTTGGAGAGCTCACAGGATTTAGTACAAATAAAATAATTTTTAGCAGAGCGAATAACAGACTTGGCAGAAACATAAAAGAACTGAGAATCAGGGGTTGGTTGGCTCCGTTAACTTTGTAGGATTTCTCCTTGAAGTGAGCAGCGTTAGAACATGCGTTATTAAACCAAGTAATTTTTTTTTCCATTAGTCACAGGATACAAGAAAGGAATGTATGCTTCCATGACTGACAGAAAAACCTCCAGAATGCATGAGGGACACTCAGATGGCTCTCGGCCATGGAAGCAATAATCATTCCAGGGAAAATCAATGAAATATAGCCTGAAGGTCTCTCAATCAGTAACTTCAAAGTCCCTAAGCTGCAGCTTTTCAGGAGGGTCTGCAGGCCTTACTAGAACGATAGGACAGGTTAGCCCATTAGCTCAGACTTCCTGTGTGAAGGGTTGTTCTGCAAGGGTACTAAGCGTACTGCGCTCCACCTATCAGCTCATAGTCGCGAAGCTCATAGGACCCTACCCCGTGGGTCCTTTCTTTATTAACTTTTTACAGTGCCCAGTTCCGTTCCATATTGAAGACAATAGGCGCAGGTGGGTTAAGTTGACAAGGTTGTGATCAGAGGAGCTCCAAGGAGAGAAAAGATTAACAGAGTAAGCAGGAGGTTTAATTGTAAGGAAGAGGTCAAGTATGTTGGAATTCTTTCCTATGCAGTCAGAGATAAGGGTAG
>JAGKTI010030105.1:0-12476 GCA_018397915.1 Birgus latro
GCGAGAAATCGTACGAATGTGAATAGCGGCAAGGATGCTCAGCAGAGTTCACGCGGTGTTACTTGTCGGGAAAATGATGGATGCCGTCGGTGTGGAAAGTCAGGGCATTTCGCCAAACGGTGTCGTGCGGACAGGCCCCTCCAACGGGGGAAATACGATCATTTGTCACAGGAGCAGAGGAGGAGGATTAAGTGTTTTCGTTGTTTCATGACGGGCCATCGTGCTGAGCACTGTGCGGTCCGTGTGGAAAATCCTGGACAGTCGGTAGCTAGATGCCGGGAATGTCAGAGTACTACGCATAGTACAGACCAGTGTAATGGGAAAAGGACTAAGTCACCCGAGGAAGAAAAAAAAAAGCCGGACGAATCGGGTTGGGGAACTTAGTCGTCGTCACAACGACTGATGAAGTAGCGAAGCTGGCGGTGGTTAGAGGCGTGTGTGGAAGTTTACATTGTGAGATACTCCTGGATACAGGGGCTTGTAAATCTTTGATCAGCCAACAGACCTATGAAATTGCGTCAGGGCCTGATACTGATCTCCGGCCTTATCGAGGCGGTGGGTTGGTGTCCGCTAGCAGTGATGCAATGGACATATTGGGATTGGTGAATTTCCAGGTAGAATTAGGTGATAGAAAATATGATAAGGAATTTGTGGTAGTGAGGGACTTACCCTCAGCCGTTTCCATAATTTTGGGAGTTGATTTCATATTCGCACACAGCCTAAGTATCACCGCCAACCCGCTATGTATAAAAGTCGGGGAGGAGGAACTTGATTTGGTGACCGAGGGAGGGAGTGTTTCTCGTGTAGAGTTCAATTCTTCCTTTGTGATAACTGAGATAGTTCTTTCATCCGAGGAAACTGAGGAAGTGGATTTTGTGACAAGTCAGTGTGTCACGAATGGAACAGACATTCTGGAACCTTATACATATGGAGCAATAACGTTAAAGACAGCGTTAAGTGAGTGGGAGGTAGGAATGTTTACACCAAACACTGGTAGTTTGATTGCGGCGGTGTTATGGCCTGGTATTGTAAGTCCAGTGGATAATGAAGGAACAGGGGAAGGAACATGTTTTACTGTTGCGTATGCGAATTTAACCCCTGACCGGATAATTATAGATGGAGAATTTAAGGTAGGCACTGTATCCCCTTACGAGGAAGTCAGGTGGGGGGAGGAGGAAGTGAGTCCAGAGGGAGATCAGATCACTAGTGTGATGAGTGAGGATAGATTCCGGAAACTGTACACGGAAGTAGATCAGATGACTATTCCTTCAAGCCGAGAAAATGAAGCATTAAAAGGGCTAATAAGGAAACACCCAAGTGTGTTTGCACTTCACGAGGACCCGCTTACAACCTCACCCTACTTTTATCATCACATATGTGCGGATGGACCGGTAGTAAACCGTAGGCCATACCGCATACCGGCAAAGTGGCATGATCAAGTACGTAGGCAACTTGAGGATTTACGTAGACAGGGGATTATCAGGCCTTCTCGTTCACCTTATTCTTCGCCACTGATACCTGTAGTTAAGAAGGATGGTGGTTTGCGGATCTGTTTAGATTTTAGACATTTAAATAAGCAGATAGTTACAGACCCTTACCCTTTGCCCAACATTGAGCATATTCTTTCACAGTTAGGTGAGAATAAGTACTTCAGTAATTTAGACCTGAAGCAGGGTTACCACCAGATATCTTTGGATGAGGAGTCTAGGCCTCTTACAGCCTTTTCATCACCTGAAGGGCACTGGGAATACTGTAACCTTCCTTTTGGATTAAAAGATGCGCCGGCTTCTTTCCAGCGTATAATTAATGAAGTCATGGTTGGTCTCACGGGGAAGATAACCCATACTTTTCTGGATGACATTATCATTTATGGGAAGACGTTTGATGCTCATGTACATAACCTAGATGAGGTCTTGGGACGTCTTGAAGGGGCAAAGTTAACTATTAAGTTGCCCAAGTGTAGTTTCTTTAAACAGGAGGTATCCTTCTTGGGTCATGTCATCACCACTGAGGGATTACGCCCTCAGCCAGAGAAAATTGGTGCAATCCAAGGTATTGCAGTTCCTAGTACTTTGAAGGAACTCCAGAGTTTCCTGGGATTAGTGAATTATTATCGCCGGTTTGTGGAAAATTTCTCCCAGATAGCGGCACCACTCACGAAACTTACTCGTGGGAAAAGAGAGGTAAAAAATACACAGCAGCGCGTGGAGTGGAGTGTGGAGGCACACCGTGCGTTTTGTGAACTGAAACGGAGATTAGCGGAAGATGTATTGCTAGCTTTTCCTCGTTTTGACAGACCTTTTGTGTTGACTACGGACGCCAGCGGTACGGCGATTGGCGGAGTTTTGCAACAGAAAGATGATCAAGGGTTCCTTCGGCCATTGACTTTTTTCAGCCATGCTTTAAACAAGGCAGAGTTGAACTATGCTACGATAGAGCAGGAAGCGCTGAGCATTGTCTATGGGTTGAAAGTGAACAGACCGCTTATCTTGGGTTATGAGATATTGATTCAGACCGATCATCGACCTCTTACTTGGTTGTTTAACGTAAATGCGGCCTCAGGAAGGATCGCGAGATGGCAAATCCAGGTAGCCGAATACGACATCAAGGTTGAATATTTACCAGGACAACAAAATGTCGTAGCCGATGCTCTATCCCGGTTGAGAACGACTCAGTCTTGTGATGAAGATGAAGTTGCACTACTTGTGAGTTCAGGCACTGCGGAAATAGACACAATAGATTGGGATGTCACTGAGATAAGGCGACAGCAAGATTCACACCCAGTTTGGGGTAGATTAAAGAGTTATTTGCGGAATGAGACTACGGAAGTACCAAAATTGCCAGCAAAGTTAGACTGCTTTCATTTGTTGCCAGACGGTTTGCTCTATAAGAAGGAGAGTCGGTCATTTGGCATAGGGGAAGTATTCCAAATAGTAGTCCCAGAAGATAGCGTTCAGTCTGCACTTAGACTTGCCCATTGCTTACCGTTATCTGGTCATGGTGGAACCAAGGTTACTTTAACTCGCGCGAGAAGATTTGCATACTGGCCTCAGATGGAGAGAGACGTCGGGGAATTTTGCAAACGATGTACCCAGTGTATACGTTCGAAGCGTTCAGGGGACGCCCTAGGCCCGCTTCTGCGTTTCCCCGATGTCACTGCCCCATGGGTCAGGTGTCACATGGATTTGATTGGTCCACTAAATAGATCAGAGGAAGGACATTATTATGTCTTGACTTTCATTGATGCGATGACTCGATTTCTCGTCGCGGAACCATTAAAGTCTAAGTCTGCCGAAGAGGTGGCTAGAGTGTTTGTGGAGCGAGTCATTTGTATTTACGGAACTCCACAACAATTAGTCACGGATCGGGGAACTGAATTTGTTAACAAGGTGTTTCAGGAATTGGCACGGTTGTTGCATATGAAACATGTGAACATTACTCCTTATCACCCATCCTCTAATGGATTGGTGGAAAGGGCAAATGGCACCGTTATGCAGATAATACGAACTATGGTGGATCAGAATGCCAATCACTGGCATAGAATGGTACCAGTTGCGGTGATGGCTTATAACTCTGGATATAATCGGACTATCCGTGATTCTCCTTACTTCTTGCTGTTTCTCAGGGACCCACAGGTGCCTTATCATGTAGTGCAGGACCCATCTTTGAAATACAACCTTGAGGATGTACCTAGTTTGTTCGCCGCCATGGCAACAAGGGTTTTCGAAAGATGCCAGGACTTTCTCGATCGTGCGAGCACAGAGAACGAGAATAGAAGGGCAAAGCGATGTGCAATGAAACCACTTATGGTAGGGGACCGTGTCTACGTGAAAACTGTTCCTGCCAGGGGAGTGGCAAGGAAATTGCAACCTTTGTTTTCAGGACCCTATCGTGTAGTTGATCGGGTAAATGATGTAGTTATCAAGGTTCGTCCTATACAAGGAGGGAAAGTAACCACTTTACACACTGACAGAGTGAAGGTAGTCAATGAGGAGTGTGTTACGAAGAAACAAAATCGTAATGCAAGAATGGCTTATCCTATTCATGAAGGTGGAGAGACTGGGGATGAAGGGGAAGGTGCAAGTGAGGGGAATGAGGAAGAAAGTATCCCAGGGCCTGTAATTGACTTTAGTTTGCCTCCTGCACAAGTAAGTCAGGCTACAGGTAATGGTGTAACTGGCAACTCGGCGAGTGTGAGTTCGTGGCAACCCACCGCCGAGTGTCAAGGTCAGCTTACCTCACACCATACACCTCTTACCTCACACCATACACCTCACCTCCCACCACCTTGTAGATACGATCTGAGGTCACATTCTAGTGTCCCGGACTACCCGTTGTGTATGGATAGACCTATTGAGTATCAGACTGCACAAGCAGAGGCACCTGGTGTGACAGAGACACAGACTGAAGTGACTGAGGACAACACAGGACAAGTGTAGTTTTTACTAAGTGAATAAATGATAGTCAGGAGAACTTGTGGTTATAGTTTTACAAATCTTTTGCAGATGATTGCTTGGGTTTGGGTGCGTCCATCCCAATCGGAATCGATAGGACCACGAGAGGAGACACCTGACAACTTGGGATTGGTGTTTTCACCTGCGGGTCGTTTGATGATCACAGGCAATAACTATGTAGTTCCAATTGTACTTGCTAAAGAGGAGCTGTTCCAACCCTTGCATGTTGCTCGCGACTTGAGTGATGCCATATTGTGGAATATACGCCACATGGATAATGGCAGCGCTCTCGTTGTTTCATTACTGACTACTGTGCATGCATTTCAAGCTGAATTTGATACTCGCTATCAGGATTTGAGCAATTATATGGACTATCTCATGTCAGATCATCCATGGAATCGTCGCTCAAAACGGGGTGCGATTGACATATTGGGGCAGTTTGCCAATGTTTTGTTTGGAACAGCTACTCAGCAACAGGTTGATGACATCCATGCTAGATTAGGGAGCCTTGAGACGATGTCAGAAAAGGAGAGGGCAGTATTAAATGTTCATTCCAAGGTGTTGAATGCAACGATCCGCGACGTGTCGCACATGCAGGCGGCACTGTTGAAGATACAGAGGGCAGCCAATATTTCTTACAGTGTTATAAGGCTGTATTCATTGAAGACCCTGGAGTTGGAGAATGAAGTGAAGATGTATGAGGCTTTGTTCAACCTCCAACTCGCCCTGTCTGACATCATAGCTGATCATTTTAGAATTAAGTTGGGTATCCAAGAGATGCTCCAGGCTAGGCTGAGTCTAGATATAGTCCCTAACGGAATTTTGTTGGAGTTATTGGGGAATATATCACTCAAGGAGCCAGGTTTACTTTTCCCAGCGAGGCCAGAATATCTAGCACTGTACCGTGACATCATCAAAGTTGTACCTCGAGGTTACATGTCAGCTGTGTGCTTTTACTTACTAATACCTGTGTTAGGTGACCCTTCTGATGTATTTGACATCTTTAGGATCACCTCACTTCCTTACAGTGTGCCTGCCGCGGAGGTCTACGTGAGAGTACTCCACCAGTATAACTTCCTTGCTCTCACAGAAGACCGCCTTCATTATGTGCTGTTTCAAGATTTCACCAGTTGCAGGAATCACCAGGACTTGGTGATCTGTGAACCTTTGGGATCCGTCTATCATGTAGCGACCCCATCTTGTGAGAGTGATTCTTTTCTTAACAAAGACAATGCCACTAGGCTCTGTAGAAAAGAGATCCTAACTTCATTTAGTCCAGTTTTTGTGAAGCTGAGAAATTACTGGTGCTATTCCACAGCCCAGTCTTTGTATTTCACGTTGAAGTGTGCTGTGAACCCCATACGGAAGACAGTGCAAGTTGTTAAGGGAGTAGGGAAATTGGTCTTGGGAGATGGTTGTAGTGCCCACAGCGAGGCTCTAACTCTCCCTGCTTATGCAACTCTTGCTATAGAAACTAAGCTCACTGTTTACCCCCATCTCCCAAACCTCAGTACCTCACTCACCCATGCTGAACTTACAGCTATAAAGGACCTACCCACTTTAGGACCTCACCTTAACATTACTCCTGTTTCTGGATGACCTCCTTAAATATCAAAGTTAGTTGCAATTGATTGAACCTCTCAAACCCTTCGGTTCTTCCATCTTTTTCAGGTACTATGTCCATGCTGGAATAGCTCTTTTTCTGGTTCTCCTGTCCGCATATATCTTTTATAAGTGTTACATTACTGGCTGTGGGTGTACATGTTGCAGACTAGAGTCCATACTCAGACGTCGACGTGCACAGAACCCCGCCATACCCAACTCACGACGAGGACGTGTGACTTCATCTTTGGGGGGAGAAATGTCGGGAAGCCGACATGCATCCCCTCGGGCAGATGTAAGACACACAGCGGTGACAGGTGTGCAAGTGACACCGCCTGCCGGACGTGAGTTTAGGATGAAAGGCGGACAGGGGAGAAAGAGTAGAGGTTCGATAGATTCGATGTACAGCTGTGGGCAATAGGGAGATGGAATAAGGAAGAGAGGTTGAGAGGAAGAGATAAATGGAGGAAGGAGGAGAGAGGGAGAGAGAGGGGTAGTGCGGGTGGTGTTGGTCGAGTTGTTTACAGAGGAAAAGTGTTGGCTAGGCAGTTCAGACCGTGAGAGCGTAAGCTGACTACGGGATTTTGCGGCGTGAGAACCGAGCTGACACAGCGAGTCTGATAGGGCCTCTACGGTGGATGAAGCGGGTGATATGTGGGTGACGGCGTTGGGTGAGTGGGTGAAGTTATCACCCACCACACCCCACATGACCGCTGGCGAATATCGGCAACCTTCTGAGGCCAGAAAGGGGTACAGACCTCAGTTCAGACTAGAGCCTGGGGGAGAGCAGACATAGAGCCTGGAGGAGAGTTGTTGTGAACGGTGAGGCAGCCTGGCGCGCTTGGTGCAGAGACGTCGCTGTATAGCCGAGAGTAAAGTTCCAGGGAGTCAGCATGCGAGCATTACTGGTAGTAAGTGAAAGTACATGCTTTGTGACCGCGGGTATAACCGACTAGCAGTGCTATTTATTTGTCTGTCGTCTGGGAACTAGTAAGGACTCCTAGTTAGAAAACGGAAGGAGTCTAAGAACTAGTAAGGACTCCTAGTTTGAAACGGAGGGAGTTAAGATTTTAAATGTTTAAGTGTGTTCTTCTTATACTGATGTAACAGTGATTTCATATATATGAATAACTAAAGAGTGCTATATATATATAACAGCACTAGTGATTTTTTACAAGACTGGCTTTGCTTTATTAAAATAGTGTTAATATTCAAGTGATTTAAGAGTAGACGTGTATGTGCGGTTTTTAGGTACTTATGCACGTGTAGTGAAATGAGGTGGGAATTACCTTAGAGTTATTTGTAGATTTTTGTAAATACTATTTTGTAATTAAAGCCTAGAAAAGCCATATTACTTTTTCACTTCTTCCAGTTCCCAGTTCTAAGTACATGTGTGTCGGGGCATGTTAGTGAAGTCCCCCATGTCGCGCGTTGCCAGTGTCGAGGCGGAGTTAAACCACGTTACCACTCAGTATTAAATACGGGAGAATATATTCCCGAGAAATACCGTAACGACACCTGGGTAGCGGCACGACATATGACTACATTAATGCCTATGCGGGAACATGCAAGAGCGGTCAGAAAGATTTCAATAGGAAATGTGCTATATTTATTTACATTATTTATTTACTTTATAAGTGATATGATATTTTCAGAGATACAGGATATTAACCCGCCCAGTCCTGACCGATTTTTTACGAAACAGCCTCAGAACCCGACCGATTCTCAACTCTTTTTTTTTTTTTTTTTTTGCTCAAACCTTCGCTTTTGGTGAGAAATATCGAAAATTCATAGAGGAGTCGCCCTCCTGAACTTATAAATGTTGATACAGGTGTCATTCTAACTTACGTTTTCCTTCTTTCTCGGGGTACCTGGCTAAAGAAAACAAACTATGGAAGGGTTAACTAAGTCAAGCCACTTAAATTTACGTATTTATTTATGTATTTGGTACGAATTTATGTGTAGTACAAGATTATATTGGTTTTCACACATTTATGGGGAGGTGGTGGCTCGATCGGTAGAGAGGTGGCTTGCAGTCTGACGGACCCAGGTTCGAATCCTCACTGGGGCAGTTTAAGGCTTCGAATCTCATTAAATCAGGCTTTACTGATCTACCAGAAGACCCGCCGACATGTCGTAAAAATACCCCTGCTAATACCAATACACCAGTCCTGTATGAGACAGCCCTAGCATGTATTCAATATGGACGGTGGGTGTTAGCGCCGAAGTGGTGACATGTGGAGGTGTACGGTATGTAGGAGGACTGCTGGGCCTTGATAGCAGGCTGTGAAGCCTATGCCCAGAGTCGGTCACATAAAAAAAAAAAAAATAGAAGTATCGTTCAGTCACCAAACACATCCATATATGGCATCTTCCTTTATGACATTACCACCTCATCACTTCTGTGTTTCTTGCTCTAGCTTCTTTATTTCTTTGTCCTCCACATCAGGAATCACTTTCACCTTGAATTTCATCATTGGAGAGGCCGTGGGGCAACATACCTTTACTGGCCAGCTTACTGCTGACAGGTGAATTGCCCAGTGTGGGGGGGAGGGAGGGTTAGGTGGGGCCTGGCAGTATCTCCGCTTAACAGTGGGTAGAGGAGACTCCCACATATGCCTACCAAAAATCACCCATGAAACTTGAAAATTGTGGACATTATGACTCTTGCAATTGCGCGACGTACCCGTATGTTGATGGGTCTTGCTGTGACAAAATGTTGCGACTTACCCATACGTCGATGGGATCCCTATGGTTAACAAACGGAATCGTTGCGTATCTGAGAGTAAATTGTTGCGTTCCGTATTGAACGTATACTGAACGCTTGTTGTTCCTTATTTTTCTCATCTGAATTCACCAGCATCAAAATCCTTCCTTTTTTTTCTACATTAATATATTATATATTGATTTGATTGTCTTCTGAAAATTGATGTCTAGTGAAAATTTCTATAAAATATCTACCGTATATTTCAAGTACCTGGCAACCTTGTTACTTGGTAGTGGAGTGCCTGGTAGCGGCGCGGGGGACAGGAATCATGGAGTCGCCATCTATATGTACTCGACCAACTGCTGAGTTGACTCAGTCTGCCTTGGAATTTCGAGGAAAGTCGTCCAAGTCCATTATGAATAGTATAAAAACAAAAACGACTAGCCCCCTCAATGATGAGATGTTCATTATTTTCCTGAGCTGGAAGTGACAACCCTAGATGCCCATGTAGCACGAGGGAAGGTATGGAGAGGTGGCACAATGGACGCAACTTCGTCTGAGCATTTGTCATAAAAATATCTGTAAAATAATGCAAGGGAGGCAACATTCCTTCTTTTACGGAAAGTAGTTTATTTATAATAGCAGGGTTAATAATTCCAACGGCTTTGTTCTGAATTTTGTCTAGTTGTTTTAATGCAAACTCTCCACATCCATTCCACAAGGGCAGGGTTGGTGATTTTTTTTATTTAAAAAATAAAAAAATAAAAAAATCAATGATTTTTTATGTATTCGGTTTATTTGATGTTTTATGTATTCGTTTTTTTTTCCTTTTATTATATAGCATAACATTTCAAAAGCAGTTTACTGAATACTGTTACCATCATGTCCTGTCTATCCACTGATGGTTCAGGCTGAAAGTCACTGCCCAGAATCCAGATACATGCCTGTTCAAGTCCTGTCCGTACACTACTGGCTAAGGCTGAGTTGGCAGTGGTAATCAAGACAGCATATTCCAAAGCTGATAATATTACTACAAAAAAAAAAGCTGATATTATTATGACATGGCCTTTAGTGACCAAACATAGCCTACTTAGTCTTATGGCTTTGGTATTGATTTATGGCTCATTATTTCAGATGTAGAAATAATTTCAATACTTATTTATACAAATGTAAAGATATTTTTTCATTCAAACATTATAGTAAGTTATAATGGCACCATTCTCCAAAATCTGCTAAGTTAATGCTTAAGTATCTGAAAAAATAAATGGCAATACAAAGTCATACACAACATGTATAAACCTCCAGATTATATTTTAACTTTTAGATTAAAAAAATCAAAAAAACACTAAGCAAAAAAAAAAGTGTTTTAATCAATTTCATGCAATCAATGCCAACCCTGCACAAGAGTGAGCAATACTCAGGCTGAGAGCACAAATGACTCTTATAAAGTACAGGTAACTGCTCGCCAGTGAAGAAGTTACGGACTCTGTACAATAAACCAAGTTCTTTGAGGCGGTTTTAGCAAGTGATCTGACATGAGAGGTCCAGCTGAGGGCATTGAGAAGCCGAGAAAATAATGGTAAAACAAATGTAATCCTCTTTTTTTTTTTTTTCCTGTCGACTCTGGGCCTAGGGTTCGCAACCCTGTCCCTGAGGCCCAGCAGCACTCCAACATACGATACTCTTCCCCCTGTAGCACTGGTTTTTGTAGGAACAACAGGGAATAGGGAAGATTTTACACCTTCCTTTTCTTGTCTTTACTGATAAACGAAATCACATGGTAATTGTTCCCTTGTGCGTAATATTTATCACCCTCCTTTAGAAGGCGGAGCATTAATGTTTTTCCCTGACTCTTTTTGTGTGTATGTGTTTTCCCATTATATCTCATGAACGGTTTGAGCTATTAACATGAACCTTCAGGGTATCAAAATATTGCCAGAATCTTGGATGAGATTGAAAATGGGCACTCGGGGTCAACGTCACCAAAATGGCTGCCAAAGGTCAACTAGTTTTTATCGCTCGCCTTTAGTACCATTATATCTCATGAACGGCTTGAGCTATCAATAAGAAATCTTGAGGTTATCAAAATTTGGCCAACATCTTGGACGAGATCGAAAATGGGCACTCGGGGTTAAGGTCAAGGTTACCAAAATGGCTGCCAAAGGTCAACTAGTTTTTATCGCCCGCCTTTAGCACAATTATCTCATGAACGGCTTAAGCTATCAGCATGAAACCTTCACGGTATCAAGAAATGACCTAAATCTTGGACTTGGCCAACAGCATATTCTGGCGGGGATTATCATTCGGCTACCGAATGCTATTCTTTAATTTTTGTAGGAAGAACGAGAGTTATGTGAAGATTCTACGCTCATCCTGTGTTTTCTGCGAAAAAAAAAAAAAAATACTCTCAACACACCCAGCTTTTCATCCGGTGACAGCTTATGTTATGTAATGCCAAATTACTACACAAAAGGGGGGGGCTTATGTCCCAACGACAGCACTTCTTCGGGACCAGCAAACTATTATAATTCTGTTCTAAAGCAAATTATTTGTTAAAAATCAGCATTTAGGATGGGGATATGGAAATTTTAGGCCAATTTCAAGTGGAAAGAGGTCAGTTAATACAGAGAAATGATCACAAGTTAAGTGAATTGACACCAAAATGGCTAAACTGATAACCATACTGAGGTGGTATTCTCTTCGGTGAAGGAGTCTTTTATCAGCACTTCAAGAATAGGTTATAATTTTTTTACTGTGTCAATTAATAACCTATGTGTTACTCTATACCAGGATGAGAAAGAATAAAAGTTAGCACAACGATATAACATTTAAGAAAAACTGCTGGTTAGGGAATTGGCAAAAAGCCTCCTGCGTCGATGAGAATTAAGGGTCTCAAGATCAGAGGATGAAACAAGAACAATACATTTTCACAAAGTTCATAGAATTATGAAATAAATACAACATTTTTCCGGTGTCACATTTAACAGCCTAATATATAACTATAATTTCATATAATGTATTAAGTTCCTGATAATTTACTCAAAATAGGATTGTTGACACATTGCACACTCTAATTCTCAGGTGTTACTGTACCGGCTGAGTTAGCATTACAAGCGTGACTGCTGCATCATTAACTTCCCATTACATTTTGCTTTGTAGAATGTGCATTTCTTTCCATTCTAATCATTGATGAATAGTACTGCCAACAAGCTGCGAGACTGTCTTTGCTACTCACAAAAACATATTGACCCAATGCCGCAACACACAATTCTGAAGAGTTAAATATGACAACCCTCTATGTCACTGGGATTCGTCTCTCCAACTCCTTCTCTGTCGCCAGAACGGACCATAATGGACTGAGACGAGCAGCTTGGGTTTGCAATCAACCAGGTATTCAACCAGGTTCATGTCTTGATAAGTCTTTACTAAGGTAAAACAACAATCACTTTCAGAATACTGTATTTTATCAGGTTATCTTGTAATGAATGGAATAGTGAAGGCAATATCTGTCACCTGGCAGTTAGAATAGTCTCTCACAAGGAAAATTAAATGGTTTGAAGCCAGCATGGTTGAAATAAGGCCTATGTCATCGGACTGAAGACGTTAACCCCTTGAATATGGTGACACGTAATTTGTCTTCTAGTCTTGCTTCCACTGCCTGTTATTGCCATCCATTAATCTTGTATACTGAGGTGCAGTGATAGATAATAGTA
>JAGKTI010030107.1:0-2500 GCA_018397915.1 Birgus latro
TAATATTCCTAAGCTCCTTCGCTATTCACATCCCTCACAACCCAAACACACTGATAGAAAACGGAATAGATTTGTCGGTAACTCCTGTAGGTCGCTTTTGTCCAACGCTCTCCAGGATTAGTTGTGTTTGGAGCGAGGCGTAGAGAGAGGAGGAGGAGCATTTGTGTTGGGGCCGAGGTGTAGAGAGGGACGAAGGTGTTGGCGTGCCTGTGGTCCCAGCTGGATGGTTCGGCTGGGCAAGGATTGTGGAGAATGTGGTGAGGGAGAGGGGAAGAAAGGACGTAGGTAGCGGGAGGAAGGAATAAAAGGAGGAAGAGGGGAGAAAAGGAGACTGAATGTAAGAGAGAAATAAAGAGAAGAGAGAGAGAGAGAAAGGGGGGTAGAAATACAGTGAGAAAAAGGAGAGATAAAGAAGGAAGGGAGAGATAGGGAAGGAATGATGTAGGCAGAAGGAAGAAGAAATAACGAAGGGGAAAGGGAGAAAGATCAGAGAAAAGGGAAAACGGAATAAAAGAGAAAAGAGAGAGACAGAGAGAGAAGATTACAAAGAGGGAAATGGAGGAGAAAATACAAGGACCAGGAGGAGGGAGGAAAGCGAATGCACACAGGGGAGAGTATTCAGGAGGGGAGAGGGAGAGAGAATGGAGGAAAGGAGAGACGGAAGGGAATGGAAGGAGGGAAAGAGGAAAAATGAAAAGAGAACAAAGGAAGGAGAGGAAATGAAAGAGAAAAGGCGAGGAGAAGGAAGAAGAAAGGGGGAGAGGAGAGAAGCAGAAAAGGAGGAATAGAAAAGAGCAAAGGGAGGGTCAGTGAGGAAGAGGAAAGAGCGAGGAAGAAGAGGAGAGAGAAAGAGGGGGATAAGGAAACGAGGAAGGAGGAAAGAAAAAAATGAGAGAAGATGAGAGGCAAGAAAAGAAGAGGAAGGGGGAGAAGATAGAACAAAGAAAACAGTAGAAGATGAAAAAAGGGTATAACAGGTGAGAATGCAGGACCAAATAGACAGGGAAATGTAAAAAGAGGGATCGATAAGGAAGTTGAAGAAGAAAGGGAGAGAGAGATAAAAAGACCAGGGACAAGACGTGAGTAGAAAAACAACCAGAAAAGAGAAGACGATATCGTAGTGAAGGGAAAAATCTTGAAGTAAAAAAACGTAAAGAAAAACATTAGAAACGGGCAAGTAAAGCTGGCGGGTGGAGGAAGGGAACAAGGAAAGAAACAAGGGTACAAATTCAAAGGAAGGATAATGGGATAGAGAGGAGGAGGAGGAGGTGGTGGAGGAGGAGAACAACGACGAGGAGGGCGAGGAGGAGGAAGAGGAGAGAAGACAGCAAATAAGAAATGAGAACGAGAAAAAGAGGGAATAGAAAAGAAATTGAACATCTGGAAAGGGAGGAAGAGGAGAAAAGCTGAATTGAAGGAGGAGAGGGAAGGAAGAACCACAGGGGAAAACGAAGAAGGAATGAGAGGAAGGAAGTAAAGGAAAGGGAAATGGAAGAAACACTAGTGAATAAGTGGAAATTAAGAGGGGAAGGAAAAAGGAAGTGGTAGAGAAAACAATAAAGGAAAGAAGGGAGGGAGGATGAAAGGAAGAACGAAGGAATGACGGAAAGGAAGAAAGACAGGGAATGGAAAAATAAACAAGGGATACGGGCGAAAAGAGAAGTGGATAAAAGATATTATAAAAGAAATAAAAATTGAAGCAAGGAAGAAAAAAATAGAGAATAAAATAAAGCAGAAAATAAAGGGTAAGGGAGGCAAAAAAATTAAAAGACCAAGAAAATAAACGAGATGAAGATGAGATGAGTAAAGAATAAAAAAAAATGAAGCAGAAGACAAGGACGAAGAATATAGAAAGGACGGAAGACTTCGTGAAAATGAAAACAGGAGAGAAGGAAAAATGGAGTTACCCAGGCACAGAATGGTCCAGAGAGAGAGAGGAAAAAAAAACATGCAAGAATGGGATGGGGAAAAATAAGAAGGGGACGTATGTAGGGAGCGCGGCATGAAATTGTAGAGGGGAAAGGGAGGAATGCTGGGCGGACAAGTAGGGGAGACGAGAGAGAGGGAGAGGGAGATTACAGTACTAAGAGGCTACACATTTCTCCCCTTTATATTGTGCGAGTCAAATTTTTTTATTCATTTATATATATTCATTTATTATTTTTGAGGTGTCATTGGGTGCTTGAATCCTGGGACGTATTTTTAGCTTATTTTTGTTCCTGCCACATTAATTCATTCAGCTTTAGAGAGACTTTTTTGAACTGGAGAGGTTAGATCAAGACTTCATTATCCTTCTCCAGCACGAAATATCTCCCTCAAGTTGAATTTAATCGTCTGAAGGTAGCAAAGAAAAATATTAAGTAATTCACCTGATCCAAGTGGTCTCATTCTTCATATACATAGAAAGGGTCCAAGTTAGGCCGAAACTCTTGTGTTGTCAAAATTATCCCGGATTCTGTACTTGGGTAAATTTATTCTAAAGGAAAGTATTGTATACAGT
>JAGKTI010030107.1:7500-12476 GCA_018397915.1 Birgus latro
CTTGGCCCGGATTTTCTCGTTCTTTTGTAGCTTATTTTACGTGTCTCAGTGGCGAAGAAGAAGAGCAAGAGGAAGAAAAAGAAGAAGAAGAGGAGAAGAAAGAGGAGGAGGAGGAGGAAAGAAAAAAAGAAAAAGATAATACTACGGGTTTACATTTGTATATTGCACTTCTTCATGACTAGCATCATATTCTAGGGTTAATCTACTACTACACCCACGCATACTAGGTGGAAAGATGGTAATTTTAGGCCAAATTAGGGTACAAGGAGTATAATAAGCTTTGAAGGCTCTCCAAAACCTCTTCCTGAACATTTTTTTTTCTGATGATGTGTCAGTAGTCTTCTGTATTACTTAGTGAAAGTATTCGATATTAAAAGAAAATATTAAGGAAAATAAATCTGTGAGAAATTGGTGTTAAGGACCCTCCTGAGCCGACAAGAATACAGCTTTAAGTATCGTGTTGTAGTCGGTTCAGAAGAGTTTGTTGCACTTCTTCCTGACTAGTTTATTTCGGCGTAGAGAAATTTGTAGATTTTGTGTGTTAACTCTATTTTCTTTGATATCCATACACACACACACACACACACACACACACACACACACACACACACACACACACACACACAAATATAACCAACCCTCATATATTCATAAAACCTACCTCACACACACACACACACACACACACACACACACACACACACGCCTTACCCTGACAACAGATGCGCATTTCGTCCTCTTCCCTGTGTTATCGGAGTAGATAATGGCGCTGCTGTCATAGCCCAAGGTTACGTCACCGTCACACACGTCTACCACAGCTGTCAGGAGGGATAGGTAGATAAATAGAGAGATAGATAGATAATTAGAGAGAGAGAGAGAGGATGTATCATAAAAGACTAGGTGAAAGAAAGATAAAGAGGGAGAGAGATAGGCAGACAGATATATGGTCTTAGTTCAGGGCTCCCTCATCTAAATGCTCATCTACCACAGCATCCAGATAGATAGATGAATAGATATACAGACAGATAGGTGGATAGATAAATAGGTGGAGAGTAGATAAGCTGACTATAATTTCTTCCACCTTGCCTATCTGGCTTTCTGTGTATCCATCTATCCATTTATCTATCATCCAATCCCTTTTCGCCCCATCAGGAGGGTAGGGGCCCGGGTTTAGTCTCGTTAGTCCGAATATATATAAGGCGAAGGTGACCAGCCTCGCCCATCCTTGAGTGGCATTAAGTTAACATTAAACTCCAACCAACGCTCAGATATTAACCCTTACACACACACACACACACACACACACACACACACACACACACACACATACACCAAAGAACTTACTGGTTTTGCCTGCCAAGATGGGTGCACAGAGGGCTGGGGGGGACTCCTTCTCTACGTCATGTGCTGGAAAATCTAAGCAAAACAGTTAATTTTTCGAAACCATTCTGTTTGACCATATACATTATATTTTTTCCCCTTTAGCTGTAATCGCTTAACTTTAGCTGTAATTCTAGCTTGGGAGTTGAGTGAGTGAGAATGAAAATTTACACATCAATAAATTATGCTCGCTTTTCTCTCTCTCTCTTGTTATTGTAGTGTTGACGTTGAATTTTAAAGTGCTTGCTGATTTTATGAGTAAGGATGAAAGTATACACAAGCACACTGAAGTAACTTATGCTTAGTTATAATACTTTTTTCAAAACTAAGCTGAGTAAATTAACACTAAATTACTGGCGTGAAATGGTTTTTAAATTTGTACTTACGTGGGAATTCCATCATGGCGTCTGACTTCGCTTTATGTTTGGTTAGTCCACCTTTCTTCATCTTCATCTTCTTCTTCCACTCTTCTTCCCTGTTTTCATCATCCCCTGTCTCTATTTTCTTTTTCTTTCTGTTCCCCCATCTTTCTCCCTCGCTGCTCTCTTCGTTATCTTCCTCCTCGCTGTTGTTTTCCTCTCCCCCCTTCACGCTGCTCTTTTCGTCCTCGTTTTCCTTGCTACTGTTCTTATCTCCCTTCCTATTGCTCTTATTATCCTTGTTCTTGTTCTTCTTCTTCTTCTTCCACTCCTTTTTGCTTTTTCTTGTATCTTTGTTCCCAGGCCTGTTCTCTTTCCTCATATGTTTCAATATCTTCCCCTCTTTCTCCTTGTTCATCTTGTTCATAATACTTCCCACTTTGTTCTTTCTGTTCACTTTGTTCATTATACTCCCTACTTTATCCCTACTCTCCTTCTTCACTTTGTTCACTATAGTCGTCACCTCCTCTCTGCTCCCTTTATTCAGCTTGTTCATCTTGTTCCTCTTAATTGTCTTCCTTACTCTTTTCCTCCTCATCTCCCTATTGCTCCTCCTCCTTCCTCTGATCCCCTTCTTGATCTTAGACTTTCTCCGGTATTTCTTCAGCTTTTTCTTCTGCTTCTTGTCGTTTTGAATCCTACGTCGCTCTGAAATGTCGTCTCTTACGCCTCTTCTCTTCCTGTCTACTCTTTTATATCCCTTCTCGCTCTCCCCCGTATGAGCAAACTTTGGCAGATTATGAAAATTTTTAACACTTCCTTCACTTAACTCTCCCTCCATTTCGTCGTTGCTCTTATATTTCCCCTCATCTTTGAAATATAATGGCATATTAGGGAGATTATTTTTCACTTTCCTTCCATCTAACTGTCCTTCCATTTTGTCGCTGTCCTTATCTCCCTGTTCCTCTTTGGCATGTAGTCATAAAGGGTTCTCGAGGTTCAGTTTTCCTTGTCTCTGGCTCTCGCTGTCCACTGCCTCTTTCACGTCCTCTCCCGCCTCTCCCACAGAAGGCACAGCAGTCATCAGTCGCTTGGGGGCAAGGAACTCTCCTGCCTGCGAGTCGTCATTGGCTGCTAAATCCCCCTGTAAGACGATTTTGGTTGACTCAGATTGTTGCCTGTCGTGTTCTAGGGGAAGACAGGCCCTTAGAAATTAATTATCTGCCTTATTGACCCCACATGCAGTCGATAGGCACTAATCCTAATCCTTCTTCTTTTCGGTTAATTCACGGTAAGCTGGTGAATTTTCTTAACATCCAAAACACCTGATCACTTCACACCAAACCTCAGCACACGATCCCTTCTCCCTCCTTCCTTCCCTCCCCCTCCTTCCCCCTTAATTTTCTCTCTCCCCCGGCCTTCCCTCCCTCTCTCCCTCCTCCTTCCTTCCCTCCCTCATCCTTCCCTCCCTCCCACTCCCTTACTTTCTACTCTCTCCACAATCACACCCAACCTACCTCCATCACTCCCTTTTTCCTTCCAAATCTACACAACTACATAACACTCATGGTTGCATTGCAAGTCGATTTGGAGACGTCGCAACACCTCTTCCTTACCTATTAATTTATCAACTATATATTTTACCGAGGCAAATTATATAGGTACTAGAAATAAGATTATATAGTTAACATAAAAGAAAATATCGAGGTGAGGCAGACATTTTTTTCAGTGCTTAGACGTGGGTGCCTTGAAACCTACATTGCCACCCAGAATACTGCTTTACCTCTCACCTGTCTGGTCCCTCACCTATTAAACCCCTCACCTGCCTTATTTTTCTCACCTGCTCCACGGCTCACCTTCCTCACCTCTCACCTGCCTCATCTGGCCACTCACCATGATGACCCCCACCACCACCATCACCATGCCTACAGCGCAATTCCAGGTCACAGCCATGACGGGGTTTTCACAAAATCTCCACCTGGGCCTCAGAACACACCTGCAACAGAAAATGTGAAGAATTGAACTCACATTCTGAAAGTGCGTGTGTGTGTGTAACTCACCGGGTCGGTCAGGATCACTTGATGGTAGTGATCGTCAGCTTTTACCCTCCCGGAAGGGAGCTGAGAGCTCATATAGTCCGATCTATGGGCAGGGCTGTGACCTTCACACACGCACACACCCATCCCCTTGCTCAAGGGGGACAGTAACCACCCACTTCGTCAGTGAAACTTTTCGCAACCTGAGCGAGGCGCGAACTCCCGTCTACCAGATGGCAAGCGAGAACGCTACCACTGCGCCAGTGTGTGTGCGTGTGTGTGTGTTTTAAAGTCCAAAGCAGGTTAAAACTATTGTATTCTTAAAGCAAGGGCAATTTAATGTAGCTAAAATCTGTCACTTGAACAACGGAAGGCAGTGTCAGATCAAACCACGTAAGAATCATTACTCTAGAACCTCCAGGAAATCCTCATCCTCCTCTCGGGGGATAGGGAATTAGTTGACATGTGGACTAAGGATGTGTATTCAGATTTTAGTTGAGTGCAAGTTCTATTGTCTGGTTCGGTATTAAACTTAACGAACGATTAATGACGAGCCAGTATAAAAGGCCGTTATTTACGCTACAGATTTAACGACAAAAAAGTACCATAATTCTCTACATTAACGACAAAAAAGTACTATCATTCTCTACCTTAGTAAGTGAAATTTATGAAAGTCCTCTGTGATGATTTTCTTGCACTCCGGACTGACTCTCTGTGGCCACAAAACTGCGCTTTGGCGTGTCTCTCACAATATATACACGAAGAATATCCACGAAAGCACGAATGTCACCAGAAGTTAGGTACGTAAACAAGGAAGCAGGTGTGTCGGGCAGGTGCGAGGGAAGGGAGGCAGGGGGAGGGAGGTTAGAAGGGATGGGGGAGGGGAAAGAGGGTAAGATAGGTCAGAGGCGAGGGTGGAGAGGAAGTAAAGAAGGGGAAAGAGGAGGGAGTAAGAAAACTGGAGTAGGGTAAGGGAGGAGGGACTGGATTGGGGTATGAGAAGGGGAAGGGGAGAGGAGACATGAAAACGGGAGAGGGGTAAGAAAGGGGAAAGGACAAGAATTCTGCGTACTGACAGAACCAGACATTTTTTTAGACAAGCCTAAGGAAAAAGGGTACCAGCAGTATAACAGGGACAGGGTGTTGTAGGAGGGAGAGAATGAAGGCAAAGGACAGGCTGACAGGTGGAAGAAAGGAAGAG
>JAGKTI010030108.1:0-11232 GCA_018397915.1 Birgus latro
GAATACATAAACAGCAGCTGAAATGATGAGAGACTGTTTCGGAGTGGAAATGGAAGAAAGTTCATAAAGAAGGGGGTGATTTCAAGTGTTCTGCTCCTGCCCATATCGTAGCAGCATTCCAGGACACGTAGGGTGGATGTGAGTAGTATTTTTTCTCCCCTCTCCCCAGGGATAAGACTACCCTAAATAAGATTTGCTCTGTTTTTTTTTCAATCCAGTGGCCATGACGGCATCCAGTCCTTGTGTAACATCATTAGGTATTATCGTCCACATAGTTACCGTATTTTCATTTCAAACAAGTGGTGTCAGGCACAACAAACCTCGCCCGACAGCGGTTATTTTATTGCTGTTAACACTGACTCGATTCTGCCATTTAGTATCAGTGCACAATTAAAGTCTAAGGTAATGGTGCAAATGTTTTCAAGTTACGCCCTCTGAAAAATCTGTGATCTTGTGTTTGACCTTTCAAGGTCACTCAGGGTCAAAGATCATGCTGCCAAATGAAAGCCAATGTGAGACTTCCTGTTTCTAGGTAATAGTAAATATTTCCATCTTCAACAAGTTTCAAGTTATAGCCCTCAGAATATCCGTGACCTTAAGTTTGACCTTTCAAGGTCACTTACGGTCAAAGGTCAAGGTACCAATTAAAAACCCATATGGGATTTCCTATATGCTGATAATAGTAAATATCTCTCTATCTTCAACCAGTTTCGAGTTATAGCCCCCTGAATATCCGTGACCTTGAGTTTGGCCTTTCAAGGTCATTCAAGGTCAACGGTCTTGGTGCCAAGTGAAAGCCCATATTACGAGTTCCTGTATGTTCCTAATAGTAAATATCTCTATTTTCAACCGTGACCTTGATTTTGACCTTTCAAGGTCACTCGATTACCTCCAAAATTTAACCACTTTCTTTGGGGACCAGTGCCCAGATATCCTGAAAGTTTCATGTAATTTCATTCATCCGTTTTTCCGTTTCCGTACTGTTGTTAACAAACAAAGAAACAAACTTAACCAAAAACAATACCTCATCGGACTCCGTCCGGGCGAGGTGATAAGAAAGTCATGTCAATAAACAGATTAATCATTTACAGCGCATACCGGAATCTTCATAAAATATCCAAAAAATTTATTTAACTTAAACATACAGATTAACGAAAACAAAGACAGGTTTTGTCATGAAAAGAAAAAGTACTTCTAGAAACGATTCTTGATTGAGACCCGGTAGTCTGCCAAACTTATCAGGAGTTCAAAAAACTACCCTACATCAGTGGTTCCCAACCGGGGGTCCATGGAAGAATTTCAAGGGGTCCATAGGGATTAAGCAATACTTTTGCTATGTATTTTACTAAAAAAAAAAAAAAAATTAAGTGTGCTGAAATGAGTGTCTCCTGTTTTCAAAAACATGCAGTTTAAGCAGCATTACAATGCATGGCGTGTGACATATGAATGTATGTATTTGTTGCAGAAATAGCTGCTATCAATTTTTCTAGCTCGACCTATTTTGTTGTAGGGGTCCATAGATGAGAACGCGGCTGGAAAAGGGGGAAGGAGACAAAAAAAGGTTGGGAACCACTGCCCTACATCGTTGTCTCAGGAAACAATTACTGTACCTGTAAATTGTTCAGAGCGGACTAGATTAAGCTAATTAACCTTTCCAGGCTGGCGTCTGTCCTAAGCTGAATTCAGCTGGTAGTAGAACTAATACAAAATACAAGAGGCATCATCACACTGAAGGGGTTAATTATCGACAAAACACAAGAAAGGTATGCATTCGAAATCTGTTCCACAGCTAAAAATAATACTACAGCTGTTCATGCATAAGTGAGTTACTCTAAACCCTCATACGTACAGTCAAATACTTAAATCCGCGCATCTCCCCGGCCTCTTTCTTAGTGCTGGATTCATAGATGGGTGTATGAAACGTAATGGCCAAAAGTGCATGTTATCACCCACAGGTGAATACAATATGCACTTCAGGCTACTACTGCACATTCAAGCTCCTATGAATCCAGCCATGAAACTGAGGAGAGGCGGGACAACTTTAGTATTCCACTGTGCAGTACCTAAAGTGGACTTTTTCTCGTTAATCAATTTATCCCTTGCATATACACTGAACATCTCTGGCAGTTTATTTGTTCAAACTATGCCAAGTCTGTTGATATCAAGAAATTACAAGCAATACAAAAAGGGATTCACTAAAATGGAATATGGCATAAACCGCCTAGGAAGAGGTGCGAGGGAGCCTACTAAGCCCACATGGAGACAATTCAATTACCTACTTCTGTCTGACTAACATCAGTGTTGTCTTTTACAATCCTGTCCCAATCACTTGGCACTGTAAATCTTTCCTGCCTCCCTCTTACATTCTTTCTCTCTCCCTCTCTCTCTCTCTCTCTCTCGCGCGCGCGCTTTATTTCCTTGTCTCTCTCTCTCTCTCTCTCTCTCTCTCTCTCTCTCTCTCTCTCTCTCCTTAAACGCCCTCCTTCTTTTCTTCGAACTTGCCTTTCTGTCGCCGTTCAGCCTTCAGCCTCTTCTTCAACCTCCCTCTCACCCACTCCATCTTACCCTTTCTCCTCCAACCTGCCCATCTCTTCTTCCAACCCCCCTTCTCTTATATCCTCTTTCTTTCCTCCTCCAACTGCCTTCTCTCTTCCTTCAACATATTCAACTTCCTATCTCTCCTCCTTTTCACCCCTCTCCTCCAACTTTCTCCCTCTCCTTCTCTAACTTTCCTCTCTCCTTCTCCAGCTTCCACAAATCTTTCCTCCTGACATCACGCATATCAATGTGTTCCATGATCCTGTTTACCACTGACTCTGATATTCGCTCCTAAAGTGCACGATGTTATAAGATTGCTTCGTTATTTATCGCTTCCTGTGAACGGTGTTCGTCGGTTTTTGAAGTTTGGATGGCATATCTATCCACTATTTCTTCGTCGCTGTACCCGCGAGAATAGGTGGGGTAAAAATATTATGCCTAACAAAACTCTTCTCACAGATCTGATTTGTACCTGAAAGAAGAGCCACGTGTGATTTTCTTTTTCTGCTTATTTTTCCCCCCATAATTAAATTCTTATCTTCGCAGATTGGATACCGCATTTATAATATACTTCAAGATACTAAAATTGTAATGAGTTGATGGATTCTCGATTCACTTACTATCAGTAGTCAGTTACAGGTCATCACCGTGGTTCTTTCCCCTTACCAGCATTCTTTATTATTTGTCTCATTCCATTTTATTCAATACATTTATCTCGGTCAACCGTCTCCCTTCACTCCTCTTCACAAATTTTACCCTTCTCCTTCCTTATTCCTTTCCTTCTACACCCGTATTCCTTTGCTTCTTCCATTCCCTTCCTCCTCTGTTCTTAGTCCTTCTACTTTCTCTTCCTCCTTCACTCTTATTCCTTCTCCATCCCATTCTCTTTCATACTTATTCATTCTTCTCCATTTCCTTCCTCCTTCAGTCTTATTTCTCCTTCTCCATTCCTTTTCCTCCGTCAGTCTTATTCATTCTTCTCCATTCCCTTCCTCTATCACTTTTATTCAACTTCTCCATTCCCCTCCTCTTTTTCACTCTTATTCATTCTCCTTCATTTCCTTCCCCCACCTCACTCATATACACTCTTTTCCATTCCCCACTCTTTTCCATTCCCTCTTCTTTCACTCTTGTTCACTCCTCTCCATTCCTTTCTTCTTTCACTCATTCATGCTTCTCCATTCCCTTCCTCCTCCTCACTCTTATTCATTCTTCTCCATTTTCTTCCTCTTTCACTCTTCTTCTCTACCTTTTTCCTACTTCAGAATTGTTCCTTGGCCTTTCCCATTCCCCCTTATTCCTTCTCCCTAATTCCCTTCCTCCTTCAGCCTCATTCCCTCTCTTTCTCCGCTCCCTCCTTATCTTGTCAGCCTCCCTGCCCTGCCAACTTCCCTTGTGGGTTATAAGGACGCCATACACTTCCTTTTCCTTTACCTCCCCCATCACCCTCTCTTCCTCCCTTTGTCCCTCCCTTTTCCTCTTTTTTCTCTCTCCCTTTACCTCGTCTCTCCCCTCCCCTTTCCTTTTCTCTTCCTCTTTCCCTCTCCTCCATACTTGCTCCTTCCCTCTTTCATCTCTTCCCTTTTTTCTCTCTCTTTCCTTCTCTCTCTCACTTTCCTCTAGCTTGTTGGTCTGTCTTCATGGTTCAAGGATCTGGTCTCCCTCCCTCCTTTGCCTCTCCCTCCCTCCTCTCTCTTCCTCCTTTTCTCTTCCTTCTTCATTCCCTCATATCGTTCCACCTTCTCTCTCGTTCTTCCTAAATAACTCCATCCCTGTTCCTTCCTGCATCCGTTTTCCCATGTTTCTCCCTTTTTCTCTCTTTTCTTTCCATCAATTCTTCCCTTTTTCTCCTCTTACCGATTTCGTTCTTATACCTCTCCCAATCCCTTCCTCTTCCTTTTTCTGTATAGTCTAAATTTCTTCATTCATTTCTTTTCCTCTCTTTCCTCGCTCCCATCTCGCTCCCCGCATCCATTTTCCTCTTCCATCGTCCATCACTTTCCTGCTCCTCTTTTCTTTTTTCTCCTTGAGGCTCCTGTAGGTTTTCCTTTTTTAAGAACCCAAAGCCTGATACTTTTATTTTTTTTTTCCAAATAAAGCTGAACAAAAGAAATCCAAAATTAAGATATATTCATTCTACGATGCATTTAACTCCTTCAGTACAATGACCATTTCTTTTCTTTTCGTTACCACCAGACAATTTTACTCATTTTAAGAGAACCCTATAATAGAGGTGAAGTTAATGAAGCCTATATCGCACCCTTTTGGTTCGAAAGATCCATTCTGTACCCAGTAACACTGTCTGGAGATGACGAGATGAGAGGCAAAACTACGTCGGCGGATACAAGAGGTTAAAGGACCGAGACCGGAGGAAAGACAAGAGTGAGGAAGACATTTCCAGAGTTGACCACTTGTGTAATGACCATGAAAAAGGTTCGTGGTCTCATCGGGTAAGGAAGCTCCCTAACACCTCTTCCTTACTGACTTATTTTTGGATATGGTTGGTTAATATCGTTTTGTGCGTTATTTATGCAGAGTATGGCCATATTCTAAGGATTTATGTAACAAAGAAAAGGACAGTACGGTATTATAAGCAAATTAAATCGCTTAGGAAGAGATGTTAGGGAGCCTCCTTGTCCAGCCAGAATAATGGCCATAGAGTAACAGCTAATTCTTGCATTAAAAAAGTTCGAGAAAAAACAGGTGAGACAGTGTAGTGAGACCGGTGATGTGTACTCGTTGTAATGGCAGAGGGAATGCAAGCAGAGATTGCAAAACAGCAATGACCAGAGCACAAGGGAGAGAGAGAGAGAGAGAGAGAGAGAGAGAGAGAGAGAGAGAGAGAGAGAGAGAGAGAGAGAGAGAGAGAGAGAGAGAGAGAGAGAGAGAGCGAGAGAGAGAGAGAGAGAGAGAGAGAGAGAGAGAGAGAGAGAGAGAGATAGAGAGAGAGAGAGAGAGAGAGAGAGAGAGAGAGAGAGGCCACCCTATTGAAGAGTGCTGTAATGGTGCTATATGGGGCGACCTCATATTCCCCCCCTACCCCTACCCCTTCATACGCACGAGAACTGTACTTGGCATGGGAATGAATAGGGCCACGAGCCAAGTTAACATCTGAGTCGGGCTGATGAAAACATAGTGTGCTATGCACGCCTAACCTCTGCTAGGCTGATCCTACAAAAAGATTTTTTTTTTTTATTCTTCCCGCGGTAAAACACAAGAAAAAGAAAGCAAGGATTTTGGGATTCAGTTGTGTTGCTGAAGTTTTTGTGCCTTTTTGAGGGATATAGGAAATGAGTTTTTTGATGTATTAAAAGTGGTTTTTTTTTTTTTTTTTCCCTCAAAAGAAGTTAAAAGACAAGTCAGAAGTCTGGCAACCCCTCGACACTGGTCAGCCATACGCACGTACTGAAATTGCTCAATATTACCCTTCATTGCCCTACGGGTCAGAGAAACATGTCAAATAATTGTTTTGTAGCTGCCTTTCTTTTACATGCCTCTATATAAAGGACTAAAGGTCCAGCAAAACAAATGATTATTTGCATTCCCTATGTCTGTTCTAGTGTATAAGAATTAAACATTTCTTCAGAAAGTTATCGAAGGCCGGGTGGTGGTATGGCTAAAAATCATCAGCGACGACCTTGTCTTACTTGCAAAATTTTGAACTCACAGAGATGGCTGGAGGTTTCTCGATTACATAATGCTATCAGGAGCCAAAGCCTTCCAGCTACCTAGCACTGGGCACCTACACTTCAAAAGGGGTAATGTGATATAGACTTTCACTCTTAGCTTTAGATGTATCATACCCATCTTCCTTGTTTGGTAATGGTGAATTATAATTTCCAATGTGTACCGTTATCATCCAAGGATTATAAGGCGTTAACCATGCCCATTAAAAAAAAAAAATCGTCAATCAAAGTCCAGTACAGTATGAAGCTGTAATTAAGAAAGCAATGCCTATAATTTGCTTAATGCATGGGAGAGTTTATCGTTTCTCTTCTTCTGGAAAATCTTGATAAGAATAATTCATAATTACGCTACACTTCGTCCTATTTTAGTAAAACTACTCTGCCACTCTATAGGTTAAAAAGGGGGGGGGCTAAATGACTCTACGCATAGGGTAATTACCCTACGGTTTGCAACACTGGTGTACCAAAGCCTCCTGTGACTGTACTAGTGACTGCTGTGATAAACGCCGTGACAAGAGAGAGGAAAAGTGAAGGGTGAACTCAAAAGTAAGTGTATGAGTGGACAGGCAGATGTACGGTTCCGAGGATCACCGATGAAATTACCTTTAATGGAGACTTCAAAGAAAGGAGAAATGGAAAAATGTGTTCCTCTTTACAAGTGAGATGGTCAAAACAGTTTTAGAATAAGATGTGGAGTAGCCTATATAAAAAAAAGAAAAAAAAGTAGAGGATATGTAAAATGCATACAACTTTTAGTCAGAGATTTGTAATAAAGTCATAGATAACTCAGTAAACTCAAATTCAGGAACACAAAAATAAGTAAGAGTGTTGCATACATACATGCAACAGCTACCTTGAAACGAGTGTAAAGTAAGTACAGTACAAGGAAAAAGAAAAGGAGCTACGGTATCATTTTGGTGTGGAAAAGAATATAGGGTGGTTTTAACTGAGAGGAAGATTAAGATGACTTCACAAAATGTTGAAGAATTTGATGGAAAATGAATCAGACGATGGTCCAGGACATCTTGAGTAGTCAAAACCAGGATACGGGCCAAAACAAGGGATGAATGTATTCTCTTCCCTGGGAACTCAAAGGCTAGGTGCTGACACTCCATTTCATAAGTGTATTATGCATGTAGTTTGGTGAAGATAAAGAACAATGTTTGGGTATCTTCCATATTACTGAAACTAAGAAAGCCGACAGCAAAGAAAGATCAGGAACTAGGTACTGAGGGTTCGTGGAACGGCAGCTCCAATTCTCCTTATCACCAACTTTCTATACACCTCAGAAGTACTGCCCTATTCGCTGGTGTTACAAAACTCCTCCATTCAGATCCTGCCTCCCCTTCTGCCTCCTCCATGTGCCTCCCATCCTGTCTACCACTTATGCCTCCTGGACCTGCCTCCTTTCCAGCCTCCCCTTTGTGTCTCTTGGATTTGCCTCCCACTATGCCACCCCCTTGTGTCTCCTAGAACAGCCTCTCTCCCCATCTCCTCCTTATGCCTCCCCTCCTGCCTCACTCCCTGCCTCATCCTCCAACCACACCCACCGTTTTATTTCTCTGCCTCGTCCCCTGCCTGTAAATGTAAGGCCTGGCTGCAGCTTCAGAACCTGCCTCATCCCCAGCCTCAACCACCTTCCTCATCCCCCTATCTCATCCATCGACCTCACTCACCTGTCTAACTCGCTGTCTCACTCCCTGCTTCAGCCTCCTCCTCACCTCTTGCCTCACTCACCTGCCTCCCTGCCTCAGCCCTGCCTCACCCTTGCTGTGGGTGTAAGGCCTGGCTGCGGCTCCTGGACCTGCCTCTTGGCTCGCCGCCCTCATGATAATTTTAATCAACACTCTGACAATCGACTGTCGCCTCGGCTTTCATTTGTATGTTAATTTCAGGGCCAGGGGAGGCGGGGCGGGGGAGGGAGGGGAGAGGGAGGGAAGGGCAACGGGGAGGAGAGAGAAGAGATGAGGAAAGGATGGGGGGGGGACGACAGGGGGAAAGAGGAGGGAGAATTTGGGGTGAGTCTGGGGAATAAAAATAAGAGGAGGAGGGAGTTGGTGGTGTGGGAGAGGAGAAAGGAGAAAGTGGAGGAAATGGAAGTGACGAGAGAGAGAAAAAGACAGGGTAAAATAAGGTAGTAGGAAAGTGCATAGGTGAGGCAAGATAATGTGAGGAATGGAAAGAAATGGAAAGGGAGAGAAATAGGAGGAAGAAAATAAGACAAGGAAGACAGGGGGGGGGAGAGAGAGAGGATAGAAAGAAAGGGTTGGATAGAAAAAGGAGGGGAAGATGAGGAGTTAAGAGAGTAAAAAAAAAAATACATGTGGTATGAAAAGGAGATGAGAAAAATATGGAAAGGGAGAAAGAGTGAGGAGAATAGGAGAGAACGGAGAGGGAACAGCAGAGAGAGGAAGTTGGGGAAATGGAAGAAAGAAAGTGAGAGAAGAAGGGTAGAAGGAGGAAGGGAAAGAGGGAAGAGAAGCACGGGTAAGAGAGAGAGAGCAGGGTTACTGGGATGGAGAAGGAGGGAAAGCTAGGGAGAACAAGGAGGGACGCAGAGGCAGGATGGAAGTGGAAGAGAGGATAGGGAATAGGGCGATTGGGAGAATGGAGAACGGGAGGGGAAATGAAGGGGAGGGGGAAGCTGAAGGGAAAGGAAGGAAAGAGTTTGGTTGGAGACAGGGAGAAGGAGGGATGGTAGAGGCGAAAGGGAAGGAGGAAGGGGATGAGAGGGTAGAAACAGACAAGCAGAGGGAAGGGAAGGTGAGAAGGAAATAAATAGAAGAGTGGAGAAATGGACAGCAAGTGAGAGTGGGAAGGATGTAAAAAGATAACAGAAGAATAAAGGATAGGCCTACAAGGAAAAGGGAGAGAGAGAGAGAAACAGAGGGAGGACGAAGGGAAGGAAGGGAGGGGGAACGGAGGGACTGGAGGAGGGAGAGAAGGAAGGGAGGGGAACACAAAAGGGGGGAGGGGGTCCTCAGTGTTGCCAGACCACCGGCACAAGAATAATTTTCCTCTCCACTCACATTTTTTCACCACTGCTCTGAAAATATGTAAATGATGAGAAATACAGATTTTTTTTTCTTTCTGCTTGCGAGTGTGTTTTTGGCGGTGAACAAATGAATGTATACCGACAAAATATAACTCAGTCACACACACACACACACACACACACACACAAACACACACACACACACACAAACCTCTCAAGTATAAATATACACATTCATACGCACACACATTCCAGTACTCACATTCAAAACTCTCTCTCTCTCTCTCTCTCTCTCTCTCTCTCTCTCTCTCTCTCGTGCGACCTCGGGGTGGCAGTGAAATGACCTCCCACCACATAGGTCAGGCCAAGCGCGAAAGGAGGAGGAGGAGAAGAGGACAATAAGACGCTGAGAGGGGGGATGAAAGGAGGGAGAAGAGGAGGAAGAGGGGGATGAGAATACAGAAGGATACGGAGGGAGAGGGAGAGAAAAAGATGGAGGGGAAGGAGAGACAGTGAGAGAAAAAAGAGGAGAGAGACAAGGTCGAAGAAATTGAAGATTAGATAAAGAAATAAGGAGAATAATGGATAAGGGAAGAAAGATGAAATTGAACTTTTTTAGGGGAATTGATATTTTATATTATCTAACCTCTTCTTCTCTCAAAAAAGTTTTTAAAATTCGAAAAAATAAATAAATCTTTAAAACTGAAAGAGAAAGAAAAGTATAAGTTTAATTTCACTTGTCAGTTCCCCTATCACTGTTCAATTTCATCTTTCTTCCCTTATCCATTATTCTCCTTATTTCTTTATCTAATCTTCAATTTCTTCGACCTTGTCTCTCTCCTCTTTTTTCTCTCACTGTCTCTCCTTCACCAATTCCATCCGTTCTTTCTCTCTTACCCCATTCCTCACCTTTCTCTTAGGTCTTTCCTCTCCCCTTCACATCTGTTCACATCGTCCAATTCTTTCTTTCCATTCTTTCTTTCATCCTCCCTTTCTTCCGTCCTTCCATTCTCCCTCGTCTCTTCCATCTCTCATCCTTCTTTTCCCTGCTTCACATCCCCTCTCCTCTATCCTTCCCTGATTTCATTCTCTCTAACCCATCTCCTTACCTCTCCCATCTCAGCTATCCCCCACCCTAACTCCACTTTCCTCTCCCCTCACCATCCACTCGTCTACCCCCCCCATCACCAACTCCTCTCACTCCTTCCGCTCATCTCTCTCCCTCAGTGCACTCTCATCTCCTAAAATTTTTCTTCCCCATCTTTTCTAACATATCTCCCTTCTTGTCTCCTACCACCCCACTTCCCTCCCTCCTCTTCTCCCTACCGCCTTCCTTTTTTCTTCCCCATGTCTTCCTTCCCAAATTCTCCTCTCTCATTCTCCTCCCAACTTCCATAACCCCCTTTTCCTCCACGCTTTCCTCTCTCCCATCCCTTTACCCATTCCTCTCTCCCTCAAGCTTCCTCCTCTCCTCTCCTCCTATTCAGGATTTCTCCCCCATCTACCTCTCCTTTTTCTCCAACTTCTCTCAATCCCTATTCATCTCTCCTTCCCCCGTATCCTCTCCCCCCCTGCCTCTCTTCTGCATCCTCTCCTCCCTCTCCCACTTCTCTCTCCATCCCTCCATCCTCTCCCTTCTCCCTCCCCCTCCTTCTCTCCGCCCTCCTTCCTTCCCTCCTTCCTCACCCCACCCCCCCTCTCTCTCCTCTCTCCCCCACTCCTTCCCCCTCCCGTGATCACCTCCACTATAGGGTCGTAACAGCTACAATGAAAACGGTAGTGAGTATTAAGCCAGGGGGAGGGCAGGGAGGGACGGAGAGAAGGGGAAGAGGGAGGGGCAGAGAGAGGAGCAAAGAGAGAAGGGAGGGAGAGAAAAGAAAGGAGAGAGGGTGAGTGAGGAGATGACGGAGAGAGGAAGAGAGGACGGAGAAGAAGAGAGAAAAGATGGGATGTGTAGCGAGAAGAACGGAAAGGAGAGGAAGGGAATGACAGGAGGAACGA
Source organism: Birgus latro (assembly GCA_018397915.1). Lineage (NCBI taxonomy): Eukaryota > Metazoa > Arthropoda > Malacostraca > Decapoda > Coenobitidae > Birgus > Birgus latro. The sequence continues at coordinate 11,221 of JAGKTI010030108.1, forward strand.
AAAAAAGAGAAG
>JAGKTI010030109.1:0-12476 GCA_018397915.1 Birgus latro
CAATGAATTTCATGTCCGGTCCTAACCTAACACTGTGTTAATCATAATTTCCTGCTTTTAATTTAATTCTTTCATGCATGGTTACTAAGTGCACCAGCTATGAAAAAGGTTGAAGTAGTGAATTTCATGTCCGGTCATAACCTAACCTAACCTAACCTAACCTAACCTAACCTAACCTAACCTAACCTAACCATTTTTCTGGTAGCAATTAACATTATTTACTGTATTTGATGCTTTGTATCCAATAATTTAGTGCATAAAATGTGAGAAAAGATGATTTCCATGTCCGATACTTACTTATACTATGCTGGCAAGTTCTGAGCTCCTATGACTCACTCACCTCTAAATCATCATTTTTTGGTTAAAATTCAATAAATTCATGCTATGTGTGCATTATTTATGTGAAAAGGGACCTAAATAAGTGCTATACATGTCCACTAGGGAGGTAGGAAGGTAGTTTTCTGATTTGGGTTAGGTTAGGTTAGGGTCATGAAAAACAAGTGCTGGAGCTTCAGGACCAATATCCGGACAAAACCAATATTCGGACATGCCTTTGGCTCTATTACAACGGATATTGGAGGGATTACATTTGCATGTAGTAAATTGATCCAGGCTCTAAAAGAATGTAATAAAATAAAAATTTATACAAGTGTTTTATTCAGGAGTAAACATAGTAAGCTGGGGGTTAGATGATAAATATTTGTCCAGGCGACCTTTAAAGGTTAGTACTGTATTACAATTTACTACATTGGAGGGCAATTTATTCCATATATTTACAACTCTATTGAAGAAGAAATGCTTAGCTTCATGTGGCTGGAATCGTTTGCCAATTATTTTATTCCCATTGCCTCTAGTATAATTCGAGTGATCAACTGAGAAGTATTTATTGACAGCCATGTTATCTTGTCCTTTGAATATTTTGAATACTTGAATTAAATCTCCTCATATCCTCTGTTTAGTTAAGGTAAAGAGATTCAAGGCTTCTACACGTTCCTCGTACAGTTTATTTCTCAATCTGGGTATCATCTTTTTCATCCTTCGCTGCACTCTTTCAAGCTTTTCCATATCCTTTTTATAATACGGTGACCAAAATTGAACGCAGTACTCCAAGTGCGGGCATACTAAGTAATTATACAAAGTGAGGATGATATTATCGGACTTATATTCAAATGCTCTGCCTATGAATCCAATCAATTTGTTGGCTTTTTTCACTGCTTCTGTACACTGTTTGCTTGGTTTCAAATCGTCTGTTATTATAACTCCTAAGTCTTTTTCGTTGTTTACCCTATCAAGTTGGACAATATTCATGCTATAATTAGCTCTTAAATTTTTGCTGCCAATGTTTAGCACTTTGCATTTATTAATACTAAAATCCATTTGCCAAACTTGGGCCCAGTTAAACAGCTGATCAAGATCTCTCTGAATTGATTGTCTTTGCAGTACTGTATCTGCTCTGTTACCCAATTTAGTATCATCAGCAAATTTTGAAATCTTACAACACAATCCTTCGTCAATATCATTTACATATATTAAGAAAAGAATAGGACCTAACACGGAACCCTGTGGCACTCCACTTGTAACGTTTATCCAGTCTGACTCTTTTCCATTAATTACAACTCTCTGCTTTCGTCCAGAGAGCCAATTTTCTACCCAACCAAGAACTTTGCTACTGAAACCATGTGCCTTCAGCTTCTGAAGGAGTCTTTTGTGTGGAACTTTGTCAAAGGCCTTTTGAAAATCTAGGAAGACCACATCAACAGATTTAGTCTCATCATACATATTCAGTATATAATTGAAAAAGTCCAACAGATTCGTGAGGCAAGAGTGATTATTACGAAAACCACGTTGCGAATCTTTGATGAGACTGTTTGTTTCTAAGTGTTTCACAAACTTGTCTCTGATAATAGTTTCGAGCAATTTGCAAACCACCGATGTTAAACTAATTGGGCAGTAGTTTTCTGGTTGGGCTCTGTTGCCCATTTTGAATATTGGGGTTACGCTGGCAAGCTTCCATTCATGTGGCACCTTACTGCTCTTTAAGTGATAAGTTGAAAAGTTCAGACAAGGGCTTTGATATTTCATTCTGTAGTTCCTTCAATACGCATGGAGATATTTTGTCCGGTCCTGGTGTTTTATTCTCTTTTAATTTGTTTATTGCAAGCAGTACATTGCGATCGCTAACTGTGATGTCAGTAATTATGCTGCCCTCTTCTATAGGAATGGGGGAAACAGCAGGAATTGTATGTATATTTTCTGTTGTAAATACTGACGCGAAGAACGTATTAAGAATTTTCGCCATCATAGTTTCATCATCAGTGTGCTCTCCGTTATCTGTGATCAAGGGACCGATTGTTGGAGTTATTACCTTTTTGCTTCTTATGTAACTGAAAAATTCTTTGGGATTTGATTTACTGATACTCTACTTGCAATATGTGCCTCAAGGTTTTTCTTACTGCATTTCTATCTATCTATTGCCAGACGCCTCAATCCCGAACGGGGTGGCCACAAACAAATCGCCTCCATGTCACTCTGTCCCCTGCCATTTCACTACCACGCTCTCAACTAATACCCCCCTCTCTCATATACCTCTCCACTCCATCCCTCCATCTCATCCTCGGCCTCCCCCCTCCCTCTTGCCCCCTCCACCTCACTCACATACACTCTCCTCGTCAATCTTTCACTCTCCATCCTCTCCACATGCCCAAACCACCTTAACGTGTTTCTCCTAACGCTTCCCATCACGTCCTCAACCACACCACAACGCTCCTTCACTTCCTCATTTGTTAGTCTGTCTCTCCATGTGACTCCACATGCTCCCCTCAAATAACTCATTTCCACTGCTCTCACTCTTGACTTCTGTCCTTCCAACAGGGTCCAAGCTTCACTTCCATATATCAGAGTTGGTATCACAATACTCTCATGTAACAACTTTTTCACTTCCATGCTCACCTCCCTGTTTCTTATCACTGCTTTCAACGAACCAGCAACCTTCCTTCCCTGTTGCACCCTTTCGAGCACTTCACCCTCCAGACTTCCATCCTTACTCATCACACTACCCAAGTACTTAAATGCACTCACATTCTCCATATCCTTCCCATCCAATCTCACTGTACATTCACTGGCTTCACTTCTCTCGAAGACCATCACTTTACTCTTCCCTACATTCACCTTTAGATTCCGTTTCTTACACACTCTCCCAAACTCATCTACCAAGCCTTGCAGCTCCCCTTCGTCTTCGCTCAACAACACAGAATCATCTGCAAACAACAGTACAGGGAGTTTCCAAACACTGCCCACTCTCACTAGGGCCGCTCCAACATCCACTGCCCGACCTTGTATCTCTTTTATAACCCCATCCATGTACAGATTGAACAACCATGGAGACATGACACATCCTTGTTTCAATCCAACTTTCAAATGGAAAGATTCACTCAGTTTGCCATCCACAGACACTGCAGCCTTAGCACCCTCATACGTACTCTTCACTGCCTTCAGCAACTTCCCATCCACTCCATATATTCTTAATTCCTTCCACAAACCTTGTCTATCCACCCTGTCATATGCTTTCTCCAGATCCATGAAGGCTGCATACAACTTCTTGCCCTTCTTTAAAAATTTTTCCACTAAGGATCTAAGAATGAATATCTCCATTCTAGGAGATTTCAATGTTCACCACCACCTTTGGCTCTCCTCTCCTTTCACTGATCCACCTGGTGAACAAGAAACATCCTTTCTATCCTTAATGAGGTAGAGCAGCTTGTACACCACACTATGCATAACCCTGACCGCCTAGGAGCTCCAACATACTTGACCTCTTCCTTACAATTAATCCTTCTGCTTACACTGTTAATCTTTCCTCTCCGCTGGGCTCCTCCGATCACAACCTTATTACCTCAGCCTGTCCTATCACTCTGGTACGGCCTGTGGACACTCCAAAGAAATGTCGACTGTGGCACTTTGGAGCTGCGGATTGGAAGGCCCTCAGGCAGTACTTCTTTCATTTTCCCTGGAATGATGATTGCTTCCATGGCCGGAAGCCACCTGAGTGTGCTTTGCGCATTACGGAGGTCATTCTCTCCGGCATGGAAGCATACATTCCCTTCTCAAATCCTTTGACTAATGCAAGAAAGCCTTGGTTTAATCACACTTGCTCCAATGCTTTCCACAACAAGGAGAGGGCCTGTAAAAGGTACAGTTGCGGAAAGGAGTTTCTACACACCCTCTACTACTTCCCTACCCTACCTCCTGACCAAATGTGGCAGTGTGGCAGTAGTAGTGTAAGTTTCTATGAATGAATGGGCCTCGTTACATGGGACGAGAGTGGTGATGAGTTTTGCTATTGTTGATGTCATTAACAGTTGTCAGTATGGCCTTAAAAACAGTTATTTGACTCCATTAGTCATTACCATAATCATTAAATGTAATGTGAATGCTAATACAAAAGGCTTAAAGTAATATAACTTCACAAATCGATACTGTATGTTTTTTTTTTTAATTTTTTTTATGTGTCCGACTCTGGGCATAGGCTTCACAGCCTGCTATCAAGGCCCAGTCGTCCTCCTACAATCTACATGTCACCACTTCGGCGCTTAACACCCACCGTCCATATTGAATACATGCTAGGGCTGTCTCATACAGGACTGGTGTATTGGTATTAGCGGGGTCATTTTTACGACATGTCAGCGGGTCTTCTGGTAGATCAGTAAAGCCTGATTTAATGAAATTCAAATCCTTAAACTGTTCCCTGCACCAGCGAGGATTCAAACCTGGGTCCCACGGGACCGCAAGCCAACTCTCTACCGATCGAGCTACCGCCTCCCCTAGTATTACATGCTGTGCAGACATCAGCCAACCTTATTACACCAGCGTAGAGTCTGGTGAATTCGATCTGCTTCGTTGTGCAAGCAATGCGAAATGTCCACGATTCATCTTTAAATGTGGAGTCATGCATGACACGTATATTTTATGAAAACCGATTGTTAGTTGAATGCGAAATATACAGCCAAATGACAGTAAAGGCAAAATATAATGATTACTGTATAAAATAAATAAAGTGCACATGCACGCATGCACGCACACACACACACACACACACACAGGCCTCCCCGGTATCTTCAGCACACTATCACCACCACTTAAACCATGATCGTCGATAATCTCATCAGAAATTGTTAACATATGAGCAGATGGTTTTTGTAGTGTCTGTTGCATTAAATTACATAACACTGATTATTCTGGTATTTAATATCATGTTCATTTGAGTCGCTAAGCAATGTAACAGACGCAAATTTTACATGTGTCAAATGTCCGACATTACTTAGCCAGCAACATCTATTAAAAGAAACGAAATAATACTAATAATAATAATAATAATAATAAATAATAATAATAATAATAATAATAATAATAATAATAATAATAATAACAAAAATAATAATAAATATTGACAGTCAAACAAAGGAGTGATGCAAAGCTAACACACACGTTATCATCTCCTTTTGGTCTATAGCCCGACGCCCTAATCCCGCAAAGGGTGGCCGCAGACAAAACGCCTGCAAGTCTCTCTGTCACCCACCATTTGCCTATCCTCCCCCCAGCTCACTCCCCCATCCTTCACATACCTCTCAACTCCATCCCTCCACCTCATCCTCAGTCTTCCCCTCCCTCTCCCTTCCTCCACCCCACCTAAATACACCCTTTTAGTCAGTCTTTCATTCTCCATTCTCTCCACATGTCCAAACCACCTCAGTGTATTTCTCCTAATCTTCTCAACCACATCCACATCCACCCCACAACGTTCATTCACTTCTTCATTCGTCAACCTGTCCCTCCATGTCACTCCACATGTTCCTCTCAAGTAACTCATTTCCACTGCTCTCTCTCTCTCTTGACTTGTTACCCTCATGCCTCGCTTCCATATGTCAGGGTAGGGATAATGATACTATCATGCAGTGACTTCTTGACTTCCATACTCACTGTCTCATCACCGCTTTCAGTGAACCAACAACCTTTCTTCCCTGCCGTACCCTTTCAAGTATTTCATCCCCAAAGCTTCCCTCCTTACTCATCACACTGCCCAAGTACTTGAATGTGCACTCACATTCTCCATATCCTCACCATCCCACCTCACTGTGCATTCTGTGACTTCATTCCTCTCAAACAAAATAACTTTACTCTTGTTTACATTGACTTTCAGATTCCTCTTCTTACACTCTGTCCCAAATTCATTCACCAAACCTTGCAACTCCCATTCATCTTCACTCAACAATACTGTATCATCAGCAAACAACAACACCGGAATCTTCCACATCTCACCCTCATTCATTAAAGCCACCCCAACATCCACTGCCCTTCCTTGCACCTCCTTTACAACCCCATCCATGTATATATTCAAAAGCCATGGAGACCTCACACAATCCTGTTTCAGTCCCACATTCAGATCGAAGAACTCACTCAGCTCAGCATCCACTCGCACAGTAGCCCTAGCTCCTTCGTATATACTCTTCACAGCACTCAACAATTTCCCCTCCACTCCATAATTGTATTCTTAATACCTTCCACATACCTTCCCTATCTTCTGTCGTAAGCTTTCTCCAAGTCCATGAAGGAAGCATACACTTTCTTATTCTTCTCTAGATACTTCTACACTAAACATCTTAGAACAAATATCTGATCTACACACCCTTTTCCCTTCCTAAATCCCCCTTGTTCTTCTCCAACTAACTCCTCTGTTATGTGCCTAACCCTATCAATAAGTATTCTACCATATATTTTTCAAAGTCACACTAAGAAGGCAAATACCCCTATGGTTACCACATAAATCTCTCTCCCCTCTTCCTTTCTACAGAGGAACAATTATACCTGATTTCCAGTCCTCTGGAAATCTACACAACTTCCATATCCACTCAACAACAATCTCACCCCCATACTTCAGCATTTCACCACACACTCCATCAATTCCTGGGGCCTTTCCCATCTTGATCTTCTTCACTGCTTCCACTATTTCAGCCCTACTGATCTCTTCCTCCCTCCTATCACCTCCTCTTCTCCCAGCCATTCCCCAACCACTTATATTCGCACTACTCTCACTCTCTACACTCAACATATCCTCAAAGTGCTCCTTCCATCTCCTCAATTTATTAAGAGAGTTAGAGAGGATACTGAAGGAGTATTGGTGATGAGCAGTGTGACTTTACGAGAGGGAGATGATGCGTGGATCAGGTGTTTGCTGTGAGACAGGTGTATGAAAAGTATTTGACGAAAGGCAATGATGTGTTTTGGGCATTCATGGATTTAGAAAAACCAAATGATAGAACTGATAGGGAGGCTTTGTGGAGTGTTTTGAGATTGTATTGACTCGATGGTAGGTTGTTAAAAGGTGTGAAAAGTTTTTATATAAATAGTACAGCGTGGGTAAGACCAAGAAATACTGTAAGTGACTGGTTTCCCATGAGAATGGGGCTGCAGCAGGGATGTGTGATGTCGCTTTGGTTTTTTTATGCCCACCTTTTTTATTTTATTTATTTATTTTTTTTTTAATGCAAGGAAGAAGGAATCAAAGGCCACAGGCATGCATACTGTTCCTTCCAAGAAAAAGCAAAAACAATACAAAAGAGAGCCAAATTCAAGATCCGTTCATTTCGAGATGCCTGGACACACTGCGTTTGAAAGACTGGAGATCATAGGAAGTAGGAAATACAGACAGAGGAAGACAGTTCCAGAGCTGACCAGTTGCATAAATGAAGGACTGGGGGTAACGGTTAACTCCTGCATTAGAGAGTTGGACAGAAAAGGGATGAGAGTTTGTTGCTGGACGGGTACTACGTGCCCATCGTAGAGGTGGAGGGATGCAAGCAGACAGTTCAGAGGAACAGTGACCGTTGAAATAGCGATAGAAGAAAGATAAAGATGCAACAGTACGGCGAAGAGACAAAGGTTGAAGGGAATCAGTAAGAGGAGGAGAGTTAATGAGACAAAAAGCCTTTGACTTCACCCTATTGAGAAGAACCGCATGTGGGGAGCCTCCCCACACATGAGAGTTGTACTCCATACAAGGGCGAATAAAACCCGTGTACAAGGTCAACAACTGTGCAGGGGTAAAGAAAGTTCGGATTCGGCTTAGCACACCTAATCTCTTGGAAGCAGTTTTCACAAGAGATGTAATATGTTCTTTCCAAGACAAATCCCGAGAGAATGAAACCCTTCAAGGATGATGCAGGACATAACTGTTTATTATTAAACATTAGTGAGCAATCTTGAGGAAGATGTTGCCGGGTTGATAAGTGTAAGAACTGAGTTATTGACGCATCAAAAATAACAAGATTATTTTTACCCGAATCAGAGATACGAGCCAAGTCAGACATTAGGTGTGCCATAGCCTCATCCCTTTTTTGTTGAAGTAACTGCTGAGATGGATGTTGTGGAAACCGAATGGAAAGGTGAAGGGTGGAATCATCAGCATATGAGTGGATAGGGTTAGATGTACAGCATAGAAGGTCATTGATGAATAAAAGGAAGAGAGTTGGTGATAGGACAGAGCCCTGAGGAACACCACTGTTGACAGGTCTAGGAGAAGAACGATGGCCGTCTACAACAGCGGCTACAGAACGACCAGAAAGGAAGCTAGAGATGAAGGCACAGATAGAAGGATAGAAACCGCAGGAGGGCAGTTTGGAAATTAAGGATTTATGCCAGACTCGATCGAAAGCCTTTGAGATGTCAAGTGCAATGGCAAACCTTTCGCCAAAGTCCCGAAAGGAAGATGACCAGGAGTCAGAAAGGTAGGTGAGAAGATCGCCAATGAAGCGTCCCTGACGGAACCCATACTGACGATCAGAAAGAAGGTTGTGACAGGAAAGATGCTTTAAAATTTTTCTGTTAAGGATTGACTCGAAAACTTTTGAGACACAGGATGTTAAAGCAAATGGACGATAGTTAGAGGGTTGCGAATGGTCAGCCTTCTTTGGGACTGGCTGAATGAAAGCAAATTTCCAGCAAAAAGGAAAGGTACAAGTTGATAGACAAAGGCGAAAGAGTTTACCTAGGTAGGGTGTAAGCACAGAAACACAGTTTTATGAGGACAACAGGAGGGACTCCATCAGATCCATATGCCGGGGGTTACCCGACGTCGCCCACTCCTCCTTACAGGGGATTTCCGTTATTTTGGAAAAAATACCCTTACTTCAAACCCTAATATATGCCAAACTATTATAGCTAGAGAAAAAATAAATAAAGATACATAAGACTCAACAACTCTCCCTCTTTCAAATTAAAGTATCCCAAGGTCTCCAGGTGGTTCTGTTGATGAGTAAGGATAAGTTGAATATGACTGGTTTTCTGTGTTTTGGCAGGCTGCTTCCGAGCGCATCCCACTGGTAGTGACCGTGGACTAGCTGGCTAGCGTTGGCAGCACTGACTGGAGCGGTGATTGTTAACACTGCCCGGGTGTCCTTGGAGGAATTTGGAATTTTCCACTCACTCTTTGACTTTTCCTTACTCACCTTCGCAAGGATAAGTCATCACCCTATTCACGTGACTCCCCATAAGGCTTTCCACCCATTTCAGAGTGCCACTATGTCCCTTGGTGTATGGAGAAAGAATAGCTCTTTGATTTTCTGAACTCACTTCATGCATCAAATATAATAATTTCCCTCTACTATGACACTTATAACTGCACTTGACATCACAATTTTCGGTAACTGCACTTTGAGAAGTAAATGCTGTGGATGTTTCACACAATATGGTTGAGTATGAGGTAATTATTTTAAGAGCAATCCACGACTCATCAACACATACATATGTCCAACATGCTCACAACCAATCACTTTGAGACAACAGACAAAGGGTTCAGTTAAGTGCAATTCCTGCAAGAACTAGCCCATTACACCTGCACAACACTTGCATTGAGAAAACAGTACACAGACACCTGGACCTGCTCCTTATGCACCTTTCCCCCACCAACCCTACTCCTACTTCCTCCACACCTCCTCAGCCTAACCCACCAATCCTTCCCACACCATCCTATCCCCCAACCCCTTCCTTTCCACCCCATAATAATCCACACCAACCCTTACCTCCATCACAACCTTCTCCTACCCATTCCCCTACACCCACACCACCACTTCCCCCCTGTGCTGCAGCAACCAGCGCACCGCACACACAACATAAACATCCTTCAATTAAAAACAGATGGCATAAACATAAAAAAACAAGAACTTACACCGTTCATCAAACAACAAAACATACACAACGCCACCTTACAAGAAACAAAACTACACACAACACAAAAAACACCTACATTTCATAATTTCACCACCATTCAACAAGACCAGGCCGACGGCAGTGGCGGTGGACTCATCACCCTGGTACACAAATCCTTCAACTTTTCAGATACCAGTGAACACACAAAGTCACTTCTCCTCCCACATGACACCACAAAAGTACAATCAATTGAAATATGCACTGGTAACAAACCACATGCAACAATCACCAACACATACATTTCCCCCCAATCGTCCCACACAGTACCACACAATTACTCTCCACAAATACACCACATCACTAACATACCCATCATCCTGGGTGACGATTTCAATGCCAAGGCATCGGCCTGGCATGTCAACAACCCTGACACAGACAAAGAACTGGTACTACAATCCCAAACAGATCATCTTTGCATACTGAATAATCTTCATCAACATATCCATATCCCACACCAAGCCCTCTTCCTCCCATCATCACCAGACATCACCTTCTGCTCCCCAAACCTCGCCTCCACAACATCCTGGAGAGTGGTTAAAACTTTTGATCTGATCACCTCCCAATCATCATCACTACCAAAACTAGAATCACCCCAGCAGGCCACAGATACACATACACTAATTATAAGAGAGCCAACTGGGAGGCCTTCACAACTGAAACAAAACAATATTTCAAAACATTAAAATAGTACATCTATCACAAACATCAACACTGCTGTGCACACTTTCAATACAATTATACAAAATGCAGACAAGATACATCCCTAGAGGCAACCGAAAGAGACACAACCCCAACTTCACACCAGATATTCGAGGCCTCATCAGTCAATGGGACACACTACAACACTCCCCAGCACCCCATACACAAGACACCGTACTACAAATACAAGAACTCAACACTCAGATAAACAATATCAGAACAGCAAACACTAAATTGGAAAAATTATCTCAAAACACTTGATCACAAAACAAACACCAGCAAACTCTACAAAACACTAAACACTATCACATTCTCCAACAACAACACTACACAATCACACGCTGCCATCAAAACAACAGACACCATACCTTCAAACAAACAACAAGCAAACACTCTCATCAATCACTTTTCATATGTTAGCCATCTAAACCCCCATCGCGACGACCGTCGTATCATCCGACGAAAGAGACAGTTCCCCACAGACCCAGACTTCGCACCTTGTACTTACACAGCTTCCTATGCAGATGACATAACACTTACATGTACACACCAAAATGCAAACACAGCTGCACACATCCTCCAACCTTACCTTAACACACTACTCGAATGGTTCGCCACAAACAGGCTCAAAATAGCCCCAGCTAAATCTACAGTGACCCTTCTCACAAACTGGACAGCCGAACACAGATTCCACATCTTACCATAAACACCACTCCTCTAACACACACACACACACAAAATCCTTGGTGTAACATATAATACATCAATGTCATTTAAACAACGTATCACAAACATTAAGAATACCACCAAGACTCAATGCCTTGAGGTCACTTGCCCATACATTTGGACATAGCTAACAAAGAAACCACCACCACAGTATAAAAACAAAATATACATTCAGTCATGAATTATGCAAGCCCTGCTTGGGCTCATAACCTCATTAAAACACACTACAACACTCTACAGACCATACAGAACAAGGCCCTAAAAATAATCACAGGCTGCACAGCTACTGCACCCACAGACCACCTATACCAAGAAACCAAAGTCCTCAAAGTCAAGGATCACGTAGACATAAGAGGCACCCAAATTCTCGCTGCAGCCTTCACAAACCCACAAAATCGTTTCGTTTTTGAAGGCTCCAACATGCTTGCATGCGTCGGCCTTGGTCACCTAATGGCGGCTCTCCACGCTTCTCGATCCCTGGCAGCCTCCCTATTCAGTCCCTTAACCCTTAAGTGACACTTAATGACCACGTCCCATGTCTTTCTCGGTCTACCTCTCCCAATCCCTCCCCCAATATTAACACCTCTCACCCTCTGTACCCAATCATCATCCCCCATCCTCTCCACATGTCCAAACCACCTCAGCCTACCTCTCCTCATCACAAAACCAATACACTCCAGTTCCATCCTACCTCTCAACTCTCCATCGTAAACCCAGCCCCCCCAGGCCTTGCAAGCAGGGACACACTGCACATCCACCTAATCATTGTCATTTCTGTACGTTTAAACCTG
>JAGKTI010030110.1:0-12476 GCA_018397915.1 Birgus latro
CAATGAATTTCATGTCCGGTCCTAACCTAACACTGTGTTAATCATAATTTCCTGCTTTTAATTTAATTCTTTCATGCATGGTTACTAAGTGCACCAGCTATGAAAAAGGTTGAAGTAGTGAATTTCATGTCCGGTCATAACCTAACCTAACCTAACCTAACCTAACCTAACCTAACCTAACCTAACCTAACCATTTTTCTGGTAGCAATTAACATTATTTACTGTATTTGATGCTTTGTATCCAATAATTTAGTGCATAAAATGTGAGAAAAGATGATTTCCATGTCCGATACTTACTTATACTATGCTGGCAAGTTCTGAGCTCCTATGACTCACTCACCTCTAAATCATCATTTTTTGGTTAAAATTCAATAAATTCATGCTATGTGTGCATTATTTATGTGAAAAGGGACCTAAATAAGTGCTATACATGTCCACTAGGGAGGTAGGAAGGTAGTTTTCTGATTTGGGTTAGGTTAGGTTAGGGTCATGAAAAACAAGTGCTGGAGCTTCAGGACCAATATCCGGACAAAACCAATATTCGGACATGCCTTTGGCTCTATTACAACGGATATTGGAGGGATTACATTTGCATGTAGTAAATTGATCCAGGCTCTAAAAGAATGTAATAAAATAAAAATTTATACAAGTGTTTTATTCAGGAGTAAACATAGTAAGCTGGGGGTTAGATGATAAATATTTGTCCAGGTGACCTTTAAAGGTTAGTACTGTATTACAATTTACTACATTGGAGGGCAATTTATTCCATATATTTACAACTCTATTGAAGAAGAAATGCTTAGCTTCATGTGGCTGGAATCGTTTGCCAATTATTTTATTCCCATTGCCTCTAGTATAATTCGAGTGATCAACTGAGAAGTATTTATTGACAGCCATGTTATCTTGTCCTTTGAATATTTTGAATACTTGAATTAAATCTCCTCATATCCTCTGTTTAGTTAAGGTAAAGAGATTCAAGGCTTCTACACGTTCCTCGTACAGTTTATTTCTCAATCTGGGTATCATCTTTTTCATCCTTCGCTGCACTCTTTCAAGCTTTTCCATATCCTTTTTATAATACGGTGACCAAAATTGAACGCAGTACTCCAAGTGCGGGCATACTAAGTAATTATACAAAGTGAGGATGATATTATCGGACTTATATTCAAATGCTCTGCCTATGAATCCAATCAATTTGTTGGCTTTTTTCACTGCTTCTGTACACTGTTTGCTTGGTTTCAAATCGTCTGTTATTATAACTCCTAAGTCTTTTTCGTTGTTTACCCTATCAAGTTGGACAATATTCATGCTATAATTAGCTCTTAAATTTTTGCTGCCAATGTTTAGCACTTTGCATTTATTAATACTAAAATCCATTTGCCAAACTTGGGCCCAGTTAAACAGCTGATCAAGATCTCTCTGAATTGATTGTCTTTGCAGTACTGTATCTGCTCTGTTACCCAATTTAGTATCATCAGCAAATCTTGAAATCTTACAACACAATCCTTCGTCAATATCATTTACATATATTAAGAAAAGAATAGGACCTAACACGGAACCCTGTGGCACTCCACTTGTAACGTTTATCCAGTCTGACTCTTTTCCATTAATTACAACTCTCTGCTTTCGTCCAGAGAGCCAATTTTCTACCCAACCAAGAACTTTGCTACTGAAACCATGTGCCTTCAGCTTCTGAAGGAGTCTTTTGTGTGGAACTTTGTCAAAGGCCTTTTGAAAATCTAGGAAGACCACATCAACAGATTTAGTCTCATCATACATATTCAGTATATAATTGAAAAAGTCCAACAGATTCGTGAGGCAAGAGTGATTATTACGAAAACCACGTTGCGAATCTTTGATGAGACTGTTTGTTTCTAAGTGTTTCGCAAACTTGTCTCTGATAATAGTTTCGAGCAATTTGCAAACCACCGATGTTAAACTAATTGGGCAGTAGTTTTCTGGTTGGGCTCTGTTGCCCATTTTGAATATTGGGGTTACGCTGGCAAGCTTCCATTCATGTGGCACCTTACTGCTCTTTAAGTGATAAGTTGAAAAGTTCAGACAAGGGCTTTGATATTTCATTCTGTAGTTCCTTCAATACGCATGGAGATATTTTGTCCGGTCCTGGTGTTTTATTCTCTTTTAATTTGTTTATTGCAAGCAGTACATTGCGATCGCTAACTGTGATGTCAGTAATTATGCTGCCCTCTTCTATAGGAATGGGGGAAACAGCAGGAATTGTATGTATATTTTCTGTTGTAAATACTGACGCGAAGAACGTATTAAGAATTTTCGCCATCATAGTTTCATCATCAGTGTGCTCTCCGTTATCTGTGATCAAGGGACCGATTGTTGGAGTTATTACCTTTTTGCTTCTTATGTAACTGAAAAATTCTTTGGGATTTGATTTACTGATACTCTACTTGCAATATGTGCCTCAAGGTTTTTCTTACTGCATTTCTATCTATCTATTGCCAGACGCCTCAATCCCGAACGGGGTGGCCACAAACAAATCGCCTCCATGTCACTCTGTCCCCTGCCATTTCACTACCACGCTCTCAACTAATACCCCCCTCTCTCATATACCTCTCCACTCCATCCCTCCATCTCATCCTCGGCCTCCCCCCTCCCTCTTGCCCCCTCCACCTCACTCACATACACTCTCCTCGTCAGTCTTTCACTCTCCATCCTCTCCACATGCCCAAACCACCTTAACGTGTTTCTCCTAACGCTTCCCATCACGTCCTCAACCACACCACAACGCTCCTTCACTTCCTCATTTGTTAGTCTGTCTCTCCATGTGACTCCACATGCTCCCCTCAAATAACTCATTTCCACTGCTCTCACTCTTGACTTCTGTCCTTCCAACAGGGTCCAAGCTTCACTTCCATATATCAGAGTTGGTATCACAATACTCTCATGTAACAACTTTTTCACTTCCATGCTCACTTCCCTGTTTCTTATCACTGCTTTCAACGAACCAGCAACCTTCCTTCCCTGTTGCACCCTTTCGAGCACTTCACCCTCCAGACTTCCATCCTTACTCATCACACTACCCAAGTACTTAAATGCACTCACATTCTCCATATCCTTCCCATCCAATCTCACTGTACATTCACTGGCTTCACTTCTCTCGAAGACCATCACTTTACTCTTCCCTACATTCACCTTTAGATTCCGTTTCTTACACACTCTCCCAAACTCATCTACCAAGCCTTGCAGCTCCCCTTCGTCTTCGCTCAACAACACAGAATCATCTGCAAACAACAGTACAGGGAGTTTCCAAACACTGCCCACTCTCACTAGGGCCGCTCCAACATCCACTGCCCGACCTTGTATCTCTTTTATAACCCCATCCATGTACAGATTGAACAACCATGGAGACATGACACATCCTTGTTTCAATCCAACTTTCAAATGGAAAGATTCACTCAGTTTGCCATCCACAGACACTGCAGCCTTAGCACCCTCATACGTACTCTTCACTGCCTTCAGCAACTTCCCATCCACTCCATATATTCTTAATTCCTTCCACAAACCTTGTCTATCCACCCTGTCATATGCTTTCTCCAGATCCATGAAGGCTGCATACAACTTCTTGCCCTTCTTTAAAAATTATTCCACTAAGGATCTAAGAATGAATATCTCCATTCTAGGAGATTTCAATGTTCACCACCACCTTTGGCTCTCCTCTCCTTTCACTGATCCACCTGGTGAACAAGAAACATCCTTTCTATCCTTAATGAGGTAGAGCAGCTTGTACACCACACTATGCATAACCCTGACCGCCTAGGAGCTCCAACATACTTGACCTCTTCCTTACAATTAATCCTTCTGCTTACACTGTTAATCTTTCCTCTCCGCTGGGCTCCTCCGATCACAACCTTATTACCTCAGCCTGTCCTATCACTCTGGTACGGCCTGTGGACACTCCAAAGAAATGTCGACTGTGGCACTTTGGAGCTGCGGATTGGAAGGCCCTCAGGCAGTACTTCTTTCATTTTCCCTGGAATGATGATTGCTTCCATGGCCGGAAGCCACCTGAGTGTGCTTTGCGCATTACGGAGGTCATTCTCTCCGGCATGGAAGCATACATTCCCTTCTCAAATCCTTTGACTAATGCAAGAAAGCCTTGGTTTAATCACACTTGCTCCAATGCTTTCCACAACAAGGAGAGGGCCTGTAAAAGGTACAGTTGCGGAAAGGAGTTTCTACACACCCTCTACTACTTCCCTACCCTACCTCCTGACCAAATGTGGCAGTGTGGCAGTAGTAGTGTAAGTTTCTATGAATGAATGGGCCTCGTTACATGGGACGAGAGTGGTGATGAGTTTTGCTATTGTTGATGTCATTAACAGTTGTCAGTATGGCCTTAAAAACAGTTATTTGACTCCATTAGTCATTACCATAATCATTAAATGTAATGTGAATGCTAATACAAAAGGCTTAAAGTAATATAACTTCACAAATCGATACTGTATGTTTTTTTTTTTAATTTTTTTTATGTGTCCGACTCTGGGCATAGGCTTCACAGCCTGCTATCAAGGCCCAGTCGTCCTCCTACAATCTACATGTCACCACTTCGGCGCTTAACACCCACCGTCCATATTGAATACATGCTAGGGCTGTCTCATACAGGACTGGTGTATTGGTATTAGCGGGGTCATTTTTACGACATGTCAGCGGGTCTTCTGGTAGATCAGTAAAGCCTGATTTAATGAAATTCAAATCCTTAAACTGTTCCCTGCACCAGCGAGGATTCAAACCTGGGTCCCACGGGACCGCAAGCCAACTCTCTACCGATCGAGCTACCGCCTCCCCTAGTATTACATGCTGTGCAGACATCAGCCAACCTTATTACACCAGCGTAGAGTCTGGTGAATTCGATCTGCTTCGTTGTGCAAGCAATGCGAAATGTCCACGATTCATCTTTAAATGTGGAGTCATGCATGACACGTATATTTTATGAAAACCGATTGTTAGTTGAATGCGAAATATACAGCCAAATGACAGTAAAGGCAAAATATAATGATTACTGTATAAAATAAATAAAGTGCACATGCACGCATGCACGCACACACACACACACACACACACAGGCCTCCCCGGTATCTTCAGCACACTATCACCACCACTTAAACCATGATCGTCGATAATCTCATCAGAAATTGTTAACATATGAGCAGATGGTTTTTGTAGTGTCTGTTGCATTAAATTACATAACACTGATTATTCTGGTATTTAATATCATGTTCATTTGAGTCGCTAAGCAATGTAACAGACGCAAATTTTACATGTGTCAAATGTCCGACATTACTTAGCCAGCAACATCTATTAAAAGAAACGAAATAATACTAATAATAATAATAATAATAATAAATAATAATAATAATAATAATAATAATAATAATAATAATAATAATAACAAAAATAATAATAAATATTGACAGTCAAACAAAGGAGTGATGCAAAGCTAACACACACGTTATCATCTCCTTTTGGTCTATAGCCCGACGCCCTAATCCAGCAAAGGGTGGCCGCAGACAAAACGCCTGCAAGTCTCTCTGTCACCCACCATTTGCCTATCCTCCCCCCAGCTCACTCCCCCATCCTTCACATACCTCTCAACTCCATCCCTCCACCTCATCCTCAGTCTTCCCCTCCCTCTCCCTTCCTCCACCCCACCTAAATACACCCTTTTAGTCAGTCTTTCATTCTCCATTCTCTCCACATGTCCAAACCACCTCAGTGTATTTCTCCTAATCTTCTCAACCACATCCACATCCACCCCACAACGTTCATTCACTTCTTCATTCGTCAACCTGTCCCTCCATGTCACTCCACATGTTCCTCTCAAGTAACTCATTTCCACTGCTCTCTCTCTCTCTTGACTTGTTACCCTCATGCCTCGCTTCCATATGTCAGGGTAGGGATAATGATACTATCATGCAGTGACTTCTTGACTTCCATACTCACTGTCTCATCACCGCTTTCAGTGAACCAACAACCTTTCTTCCCTGCCGTACCCTTTCAAGTATTTCATCCCCAAAGCTTCCCTCCTTACTCATCACACTGCCCAAGTACTTGAATGTGCACTCACATTCTCCATATCCTCACCATCCCACCTCACTGTGCATTCTGTGACTTCATTCCTCTCAAACAAAATAACTTTACTCTTGTTTACATTGACTTTCAGATTCCTCTTCTTACACTCTGTCCCAAATTCATTCACCAAACCTTGCAACTCCCATTCATCTTCACTCAACAATACTGTATCATCAGCAAACAACAACACCGGAATCTTCCACATCTCACCCTCATTCATTAAAGCCACCCCAACATCCACTGCCCTTCCTTGCACCTCCTTTACAACCCCATCCATGTATATATTCAAAAGCCATGGAGACCTCACACAATCCTGTTTCAGTCCCACATTCAGATCGAAGAACTCACTCAGCTCAGCATCCACTCGCACAGTAGCCCTAGCTCCTTCGTATATACTCTTCACAGCACTCAACAATTTCCCCTCCACTCCATAATTGTATTCTTAATACCTTCCACATACCTTCCCTATCTTCTGTCATAAGCTTTCTCCAAGTCCATGAAGGAAGCATACACTTTCTTATTCTTCTCTAGATACTTCTACACTAAACATCTTAGAACAAATATCTGATCTACACACCCTTTTCCCTTCCTAAATCCCCCTTGTTCTTCTCCAACTAACTCCTCTGTTATGTGCCTAACCCTATCAATAAGTATTCTACCATATATTTTTCAAAGTCACACTAAGAAGGCAAATACCCCTATGGTTACCACATAAATCTCTCTCCCCTCTTCCTTTCTACAGAGGAACAATTATACCTGATTTCCAGTCCTCTGGAAATCTACACAACTTCCATATCCACTCAACAACAATCTCACCCCCATACTTCAGCATTTCACCACACACTCCATCAATTCCTGGGGCCTTTCCCATCTTGATCTTCTTCACTGCTTCCACTATTTCAGCCCTACTGATCTCTTCCTCCCTCCTATCACCTCCTCTTCTCCCAGCCATTCCCCAACCACTTATACTCGCACTACTCTCACTCTCTACACTCAACATATCCTCAAAGTGCTCCTTCCATCTCCTCAATTTATTAAGAGAGTTAGAGAGGATACTGAAGGAATATTGGTGATGAGCAGTGTGACTTTACGAGAGGGAGATGATGCGTGGATCAGGTGTTTGCTGTGAGACAGGTGTATGAAAAGTATTTGACGAAAGGCAATGATGTGTTTTGGGCATTCATGGATTTAGAAAAACCAAATGATAGAACTGATAGGGAGGCTTTGTGGAGTGTTTTGAGATTGTATTGACTCGATGGTAGGTTGTTAAAAGGTGTGAAAAGTTTTTATATAAATAGTACAGCGTGGGTAAGACCAAGAAATACTGTAAGTGACTGGTTTCCCATGAGAATGGGGCTGCAGCAGGGATGTGTGATGTCGCTTTGGTTTTTTTACGCCCACCTTTTTTATTTTATTTATTTATTTTTTTTTTAATGCAAGGAAGAAGGAATCAAAGGCCACAGGCATGCATACTGTTCCTTCCAAGAAAAAGCAAAAACAATACAAAAGAGAGCCAAATTCAAGATCCGTTCATTTCGAGATGCCTGGACACACTGCGTTTGAAAGACTGGAGATCATAGGAAGTAGGAAATACAGACAGAGGAAGACAGTTCCAGAGCTGACCAGTTGCATAAATGAAGGACTGGGGGTAACGGTTAACTCCTGCATTAGAGAGTTGGACAGAAAAGGGATGAGAGTTTGTTGCTGGACGGGTACTACGTGCCCATCGTAGAGGTGGAGGGATGCAAGCAGACAGTTCAGAGGAACAGTGACCGTTGAAATAGCGATAGAAGAAAGATAAAGATGCAACAGTACGGCGAAGAGACAAAGGTTGAAGGGAATCAGTAAGAGGAGGAGAGTTAATGAGACAAAAAGCCTTTGACTTCACCCTATTGAGAAGAACCGCATGTGGGGAGCCTCCCCACACATGAGAGTTGTACTCCATACAAGGGCGAATAAAACCCGTGTACAAGGTCAACAACTGTGCAGGGGTAAAGAAAGTTCGGATTCGGCTTAGCACACCTAATCTCTTGGAAGCAGTTTTCACAAGAGATGTAATATGTTCTTTCCAAGACAAATCCCGAGAGAATGAAACCCTTCAAGGATGATGCAGGACATAACTGTTTATTATTAAACATTAGTGAGCAATCTTGAGGAAGATGTTGCCGGGTTGATAAGTGTAAGAACTGAGTTATTGACGCATCAAAAATAACAAGATTATTTTTACCCGAATCAGAGATACGAGCCAAGTCAGACATTAGGTGTGCCATAGCCTCATCCCTTTTTTGTTGAAGTAACTGCTGAGATGGATGTTGTGGAAACCGAATGGAAAGGTGAAGGGTGGAATCATCAGCATATGAGTGGATAGGGTTAGATGTACAGCATAGAAGGTCATTGATGAATAAAAGGAAGAGAGTTGGTGATAGGACAGAGCCCTGAGGAACACCACTGTTGACAGGTCTAGGAGAAGAACGATGGCCGTCTACAACAGCGGCTACAGAACGACCAGAAAGGAAGCTAGAGATGAAGGCACAGATAGAAGGATAGAAACCGCAGGAGGGCAGTTTGGAAATTAAGGATTTATGCCAGACTCGATCGAAAGCCTTTGAGATGTCAAGTGCAATGGCAAACCTTTCGCCAAAGTCCCGAAAGGAAGATGACCAGGAGTCAGAAAGGTAGGTGAGAAGATCGCCAATGAAGCGTCCCTGACGGAACCCATACTGACGATCAGAAAGAAGGTTGTGACAGGAAAGATGCTTTAAAATTTTTCTGTTAAGGATTGACTCGAAAACTTTTGAGACACAGGATGTTAAAGCAAATGGACGATAGTTAGAGGGTTGCGAATGGTCAGCCTTCTTTGGGACTGGCTGAATGAAAGCAAATTTCCAGCAAAAAGGAAAGGTACAAGTTGATAGACAAAGGCGAAAGAGTTTACCTAGGTAGGGTGTAAGCACAGAAACACAGTTTTATGAGGACAACAGGAGGGACTCCATCAGATCCATATGCCGGGGGTTACCCGACGTCGCCCACTCCTCCTTACAGGGGATTTCCGTTATTTTGGAAAAAATACCCTTACTTCAAACCCTAATATATGCCAAACTATTATAGCTAGAGAAAAAATAAATAAAGATACATAAGACTCAACAACTCTCCCTCTTTCAAATTAAAGTATCCCAAGGTCTCCAGGTGGTTCTGTTGATGAGTAAGGATAAGTTGAATATGACTGGTTTTCTGTGTTTTGGCAGGCTGCTTCCGAGCGCATCCCACTGGTAGTGACCGTGGACTAGCTGGCTAGCGTTGGCAGCACTGACTGGAGCGGTGATTGTTAACACTGCCCGGGTGTCCTTGGAGGAATTTGGAATTTTCCACTCACTCTTTGGCTTTTCCTTACTCACCTTCGCAAGGATAAGTCATCACCCTATTCACGTGACTCCCCATAAGGCTTTCCACCCATTTCAGAGTGCCACTATGTCCCTTGGTGTATGGAGAAAGAATAGCTCTTTGATTTTCTGAACTCACTTCTTGCATCAAATATAATAATTTCCCTCTACTGTGACACTTATAACTGCACTTGACATCACAATTTTCGGTAACTGCACTTTGAGAAGTAAATGCTGTGGATGTTTCACACAATATGGTTGAGTATGAGGTAATTATTTTAAGAGCAATCCACGACTCATCAACACATACATATGTCCAACATGCTCACAACCAATCACTTTGAGACAACAGACAAAGGGTTCAGTTAAGTGCAATTCCTGCAAGAACTAGCCCATTACACCTGCACAACACTTGCATTGAGAAAACAGTACACAGACACCTGGACCTGCTCCTTATGCACCTTTCCCCCACCAACCCTACTCCTACTTCCTCCACACCTCCTCAGCCTAACCCACCAATCCTTCCCACACCATCCTATCTCCCAACCCCTTCCTTTCCACCCCATAATAATCCACACCAACCCTTACCTCCATCACAACCTTCTCCTACCCATTCCCCTACACCCACACCACCACTTCCCCCCTGTGCTGCAGCAACCAGCGCACCGCACACACAACATAAACATCCTTCAATTAAAAACAGATGGCATAAACATAAAAAAACAAGAACTTACACCGTTCATCAAACAACAAAACATACACAACGCCACCTTACAAGAAACAAAACTACACACAACACAAAAAACACCTACATTTCATAATTTCACCACCATTCAACAAGACCAGGCCGACGGCAGTGGCGGTGGACTCATCACCCTGGTACACAAATCCTTCAACTTTTCAGATACCAGTGAACACACAAAGTCACTTCTCCTCCCACATGACACCACAAAAGTACAATCAATTGAAATATGCACTGGTAACAAACCACATGCAACAATCACCAACACATACATTTCCCCCCAATCGTCCCACACAGTACCACACAATTACTCTCCACAAATACACCACATCACTAACATACCCATCATCCTGGGTGACGATTTCAATGCCAAGGCATCGGCCTGGCATGTCAACAACCCTGACACAGACAAAGAACTGGTACTACAATCCCAAACAGATCATCTTTGCATACTGAATAATCTTCATCAACATATCCATATCCCACACCAAGCCCTCTTCCTCCCATCATCACCAGACATCACCTTCTGCTCCCCAAACCTCGCCTCCACAACATCCTGGAGAGTGGTTAAAACTTTTGATCTGATCACCTCCCAATCATCATCACTACCAAAACTAGAATCACCCCAGCAGGCCACAGATACACATACACTAATTATAAGAGAGCCAACTGGGAGGCCTTCACAACTGAAACAAAACAATATTTCAAAACATTAAAATAGTACATCTATCACAAACATCAACACTGCTGTGCACACTTTCAATACAATTATACAAAATGCAGACAAGATACATCCCTAGAGGCAACCGAAAGAGACACAACCCCAACTTCACACCAGATATTCGAGGCCTCATCAGTCAATGGGACACACTACAACACTCCCCAGCACCCCATACACAAGACACCGTACTACAAATACAAGAACTCAACACTCAGATAAACAATATCAGAACAGCAAACACTAAATTGGAAAAATTATCTCAAAACACTTGATCACAAAACAAACACCAGCAAACTCTACAAAACACTAAACACTATCACATTCTCCAACAACAACACTACACAATCACACGCTGCCATCAAAACAACAGACACCATACCTTCAAACAAACAACAAGCAAACACTCTCATCAATCACTTTTCATATGTTAGCCATCTAAACCCCCATCGCGACGACCGTCGTATCATCCGACGAAAGAGACAGTTCCCCACAGACCCAGACTTCGCACCTTGTACTTACACAGCTTCCTATGCAGATGACATAACACTTACATGTACACACCAAAATGCAAACACAGCTGCACACATCCTCCAACCTTACCTTAACACACTACTCGAATGGTTCGCCACAAACAGGCTCAAAATAGCCCCAGCTAAATCTACAGTGACCCTTCTCACAAACTGGACAGCCGAACACAGATTCCACATCTTACCATAAACACCACTCCTCTAACACACACACACACACAAAATCCTTGGTGTAACATATAATACATCAATGTCATTTAAACAACATATCACAAACATTAAGAATACCACCAAGACTCAATGCCTTGAGGTCACTTGCCCATACATTTGGACATAGCTAACAAAGAAACCACCACCACAGTATAAAAACAAAATATACATTCAGTCATGAATTATGCAAGCCCTGCTTGGGCTCATAACCTCATTAAAACACACTACAACACTCTACAGACCATACAGAACAAGGCCCTAAAAATAATCACAGGCTGCACAGCTACTGCACCCACAGACCACCTATACCAAGAAACCAAAGTCCTCAAAGTCAAGGATCACGTAGACATAAGAGGCACCCAAATTCTCGCTGCAGCCTTCACAAACCCACAAAATCGTTTCGTTTTTGAAGGCTCCAACATGCTTGCATGCGTCGGCCTTGGTCACCTAATGGCGGCTCTCCACGCTTCTCGATCCCTGGCAGCCTCCCTATTCAGTCCCTTAACCCTTAAGTGACACTTAATGACCACGTCCCATGTCTTTCTCGGTCTACCTCTCCCAATCCCTCCCCCAATATTAACACCTCTCACCCTCTGTACCCAATCATCATCCCCCATCCTCTCCACATGTCCAAACCACCTCAGCCTACCTCTCCTCATCACAAAACCAATACACTCCAGTTCCATCCTACCTCTCAACTCTCCATCGTAAACCCAGCCCCCCCAGGCCTTGCAAGCAGGGACGCACTGCACATCCACCTAATCATTGTCATTTCTGTACGTTTAAACCTG
>JAGKTI010030111.1:0-12475 GCA_018397915.1 Birgus latro
GTGTGAGTTGGGAGCGTGGTAGTGAAATGGCAGGGGACAGAGTGACATGGAGGCGATTTGTTTGTGGCCACCCCGTTCGGGATTGAGGCGTCTGGCAATAGATAGATAGATAGTCTAGATATCCTACGACTTATTTCTTAGCATATACATTAGCAGCTGACATTTTCAACTCTTTGCTACAGATACAGCCAGTTTGCTCTCGTCCTTCTCGGTGAAATTACGCCCGTCCATTTCTGCCACTTTTGCGCCTATTATAAAAGGCCCTGTGACCTCTACCCCTACTAAACATCGTGTGGGAAGCGGTAAAGGACTGTAGATATATACAAGTGTAATAAAGTACTAGAAATAATAATGTGTGAGTGGGTATTTGAGTAAGAAATGACAAAACACCAGCTGCGAATTAACGGGAGTGGGAGGCTCGTACGTGCTCGTATTTTACATTGCTTTCACAGTTTTTTTTTTTTTTAGTATGAATTCCAATTGGAGCGCCGTAATTACCCACTAAACCACCAGGCGCCAAAATTTGGTTATATGGTTACCACCCAGCGCAGCAAATGGCTTCCTGGTGTACAGGAAACCATTTGGCTTGCCACTCAGTGTAGTCACCCACAGGCAGGACGAGGAAAGAATAAGGGAAAGAAAGACAGAAGAGGGAGTGTAAAGTCACCCGTAGGCAGAAGGACGAGGAAAGACTGAAGGAAAGAAAAACAGAAGAGGATTGAATGAAAGAAGGATGGAGGAGAGGAAAGGGCAGACACCCGAGAGCAGCACTACATCGAGTGAGTGGATGGTGAGTGCCCCCACCTACCACTAAAAAATAAGTGAAAATGAAAAAGTAATGAATACATTGAAGCAAACTGTTCATGTGCTACAACATACTACAACATAATTCAGAGTGAATCTTCCTGGAATCAGTTTGTTCAAAGTTTATGTAAACTATCACCATTGCCACGACTGACACCATTTACATTATTTACATAATCAGAAACAATCAACATTAGGCAGTCAAATATAAATGAATTACCACTTTGTGTGACTGCTGATGCCAGTATGAAACTGTGCATGGCTGTGACATATCACACTGATGGGAAAATTCACAAAGAAAATGAAAAAAAAAAATTTACGCAAACTTTGAGCGAGCACATACTTCTGTTTGTAAACAAACCATCTTGGGAACGTTCAGGCTTTAGTTCAGGTACGCTCAGCAACGTTCATCGGTCTGTTTTTAAACATTCACAGTGGCAACAAAGAAAGACTTAATAATCGATCACGACATGCTTTTTTGTTCATTTAAATGAGATTTAATTATTTTGTAGCTGACCGAGTTTTGAAGTGGATGTACTGTATTTTCTCCTCACCAAAAGGCGACTTGCAGGTAAAATATGTTCGCCATGAGTAAAAAAAAAAAAAAAAAAAAAAATACTTGCATTTACAAGCCATGGCTTGCCAAACAAGAGCCCTGTAGACCGAGAAAGACGTGGCACGAGGTCAGTAAGTGTGACCTCAGGGTTAAGGGACTGAACAGGGAGGCTTGCATTAATTGAGCAGCTTGGAAAGCTGCCATTAGGTGACCAAAGCCAATGCATGCAAGCATGTTAGAGCTTTCAAAATTAAAACGAAATGAGTAGGCACAATTAACGATGAATTACCTATACTGTTGTGTTGTGAGGTTGAGGTGATAAGATGGTTGGAAGTACCCGAACTTGTGCTGCTGTTGTTTGGAGTAGCTTGAGACGTAGAACCTGCAACAAGTTCATTACATATAGTAACATGGTGCACCAACCATTTCCAGGAACAAAATAAAAGAAAAGAAAACCTAATTAATTACAAGAGGCCTCAACATTCATCATCTTATCATAACCCAGAAATCTTTACTGTACATAGTGTCAAACACAAATAGCTACAGTAATGTGAGTATTAAATACTGTACTGTACATGAATATAGATGTACACCATCCCCTGCTCCCAGTCCAAAGTCCAATTTTACCAACAATTCCCCACTCCCTCATGTTACATTTACCTCCCAAATATATTACTACACATTCTCACATACCCCAAGGCAACATTTACAAGTGCTCTAGCACATCATTATCATCATTACCAATCAATATCACTATTCACCATTAATCACCTTCAACCACCAATCAATTACCATCAACTATGCATGCCATGAGTCATGAAGCCAATGCACCTGACTACTAATTAAATGTCTACTGCATATTCATTATGCTCTGTTTGAGCCTCTGGTGTGACTGAGAAATCTTTGGTCACATTTTTTCACTACAGAATTTTATTACAAGTACAGTATATGATCTCTCCTCCGGGTTGGTACAAGAGGCAGAATGATGATAATAATGATTTATGCTCACAGCTGTCCTTATGGGGTTAAGTAAAAAGTAAGATGGTCTGACCTGATACAGGCTTAGTAGGTGTGGATGGAGGAGGAGTGGGTTTGGCAGAGGGGTTGGTGGAGTTGATGGCGACGATGGATGCTGCAGTTGTGTTGCTGTTACTGTTGATGGTTAGGCTGCTATTGGTACTGGTAATGCTGTTAGAAATCGGTCTTACCACCAATGGTTTGACTGGCTGGCTCACCTGCGGGGAGATCATACCAAATTGATTAAAACTATATCCATCAACTAATGAACCAGTCTGAATTCATATTAAAAAAATAAACAAAAAAATAAAATAATAATACAGCAATAATAATAATAATAATAATAACACAAAACTTTAATCCTTAAACTAATTACTGGTACACAGCAAAATCCAAAAACGCACAATAAAGCCCTAACTTACCCCATCAATAGAGGGGGGGGGGCAGGGGGGAGGTTCCAACCATGCTGATGGCATATAGGCCATAGCTTAATCATTACCATTCTGGCCTATCATCCTACTTATGGATGGGGTGGTGCTAGAAGTCCCACAGTTTACTTTCAAGTTAGACATTCTAAAAGGAATAGTGTCTGATATAAAAATATTAATGAGGAGAAATCCACATCCAAGCACAAGCTGCTAGTATGTGGACTAATACTGAAAAGATTTAGAGGGAATGATATTTTATAGGTCCTGAGAAAAACTGTGGTCACTGAGGTACCAGAATTCTAAAGTTGTGCTTTATGTGGAGCAGTGTAGGTAGTACTGAGAACAAGTGAGACATGATGAACAATGGCCACCTTAAAGCAATGTAATAATTTGTGGTTGGGCAAAGAGACTTCTAAAGTACCTAATACAATGAGTATGATCGGCACAGTAGATTATGCAATGATGGGAATGACATTCAAGAGCTGGGGAGAGGAAGCAGTGAAGAAGTATAAATATGGCTGCTACATGTGAGTTTTTAAAAAATAAATAAATACAGTCAGGTCTCCTTACACATTTGCTTCCCTTGCAATAAACTACTAAAATGATGAACAAAAAGTTAGATCCATTTTTGGACAAACAATGGCAAAATGATCGTGAAGTTGCCTGGATGATACCTCCCAGTCAGCTGATTCAGGCACGACGGCCACTCAGCATTTACATTCGCTGTGATCATCTGCCTTTCATTCCCTTCTGTGCATGAAAGACCACTGAAACACCAATGTTATCTCCAAATAATGGTGCAAGTGCATAACAAATAGTGCAGTGTGCAATATTAGGTGAAGAGATGCCTTTTTCGAGTGTGAAATACTGAAACTTGTGATTTGAAAACTGTCTCCCTTGTGTACACAGCCTCGCGGTCAGCTGACTGAGACAAGATGGCAGTCCAGTGTTTATTTTTTAATTTTATTTTTTTTTATGCAATGAAGAAGGAACCAAAGGCCATGGGCCCACATACTGTTCCTTCCAAGAAAAAACAAAAACAATATGAAAGAGAGCCAAATTCAAGATCCGTTCATTTCAAGATGCCTGGACACACTGCTTCTAAAAAGACTGGAGATCATACGAAGTACGAAATACAGTCAGAGGAAGACAGTTCCAGAACTGACCAGTTGCATAAATGAGAGACTGGGAGTAATGGTTAACTCTTGCATTAGAGAGCTGGACAGAAAAGGGATGAGAGGTTACTGCTAGACAGGTGCTATATGCGCCCACAGCAGAGGTGAAGGAATGCAAGCGGACAGCTCAGAGGAACACTGACCATTGGAGTAGCAACAGAACAGAGATAAAGATGCAATAGTGCGGCGAAGAGACAGAGGTTGAAGGGAATCAGTAAGAGGAGGAGAGTTACTGAGATGAAAAGCCTTTGACTCCACCCTATTGAGAAGAGCTGCATGTGAGGGGCTTCCCCACACATGAGAGCTGTACTCCACACAGGAGTGAATAAAACCCATGTATAAGGTCAACAACTGTGCAGGGGTAAAGAAAGTTTGAAGACAGCTTAGCACAACTAATCTCTTGGAAGCAGATTTCACAAGAGATGTAATATGTTCTATCCAAGATAAATCTTGAGTGAATGAAACCCCAAGCATATTCAAAGATGATGCAGGACTGAGCTGGACATTATTAAACATTAGTGGGTAATCCTGTGGGAGATTTTGTTGGGTTGATAGGTGTAAGAACTGAGTATTTGATGCATTAAAAACAAGATTATTTTTACCAACTCTCCAATGTAAGAGTCAAAAGGTACTACCAGTCCTCAACCCCTAGGCGCCAGGTCACGTCATATGACGTGTGGTCGAAACATGGCGGTTCACATCATATGATGTTTTCATTTTTCACGGGCATTTTTTTTTTTTTAAATGCAAGAAAGAAGGAACCAAAGGCCAAGGGCCTGCAAATTGTTCCTTCCAAGAAAAAACAAAAACAATACAAAAAGAGAGCCAAATTCAAGATCCATTGTTCAATTTGAGATGCCTGGACACACTGCATTTGAAGGACTGGAGATCATAGGAGGTAGGAAATAAGACAGAGGAAGACAGTTCCAGAGTTGACCGTTTGCATAAATGAAGGACTGGGAATAACGGTTAACTCTTGCATTAGAGAGCTGGACAGAAAAGGGATGAGAGTTTGTTGCTAGAAGGGTACTACGTGCCCGTCATAGGGGTGGAGGGATGCAAGCAGACAGTTCAGAGGAACAGTGACCATTGAAGTAGAGATAGAAGAGAGATAAAGATGCGATAGTGCGGCGAAGACACAGAGGTTGAAGGGAGCTAGTAAGAGGAGGAGAGTTAATGAGACGAAAATCATTCGACTCCAACCTATTGAGAAGGGCTGCATGTGGGGAGCCTCCCCACACATGAGAGTTGTACTCTAAACAGGGTCGAATAAAACCCATATACAATGTCAACAACTGTGCAGGGGTAAAGAAGGTTCGAAGTCGGCTTAGCACACCTAATCTCTTGGAAGCACATTTCACAAGAGATGTAATATGTTCCAAGATAAATCCCTAGTGAATGAAACCCCAAGCATGTTCAAGGATAATGCAGGACCGAACTAGACATTATTAAACATCAGTGGGTACTCCTGTGGAAGATTTTGGCGGGTAGACAGGTGTAAGAATTGAGTCTCTGATGCATTAAAAACAAGATTATTTTTACCCCAGTCAAAGAAACGAGCCAAGTCAGACATTAGGTGTGCCATAGCCTCATCCCTTGTTTGCTGAAGCAACTGCTGAGACGGACGTTGCGAGAACCGAAAGGAATGGTGAAGGGTGGAATCATCAGCGTACGAATGGATAGGGTTAGAGATACAGCTTAGAAGGTCATTGATGAATAAAAGGAAGAGAGTTGGTGATAGGAAAGAACCCAGAGGAACACCACTGTTGACAGATCTAGGAGAAGAGCGATGGCCGTCTACAACAGCAGCTACAGAACGAACAAAAAAGGAGCTAGAGATGAAGCCACAGATAGAAGGATAGAAACTATAAGAGGGCAGTTTAGAAATTAAAGATTTATGCCAGACTCGATCGAAAGCCTTTGAGATGTCAAGTGCAATGGCAAAGCTTTCGCCAAAGTCCCGAAAGGAGGATGACCAGGAGTTTGAAAGGTAGGTGAGAATATCGCCAGTGGAGCGTCCCTGACGGAACCCATACTGACGATCAGAAAGAAGGTTGAGAAAGGAAAGATGCTATAAAAATTTTCTGTTAAGAATAGACTCAAACAATTTTGATACACAGGATGTTAAAGCAATTGGACGATAGTTAGAAGGTTGGGAATGGTTACCCTTCTTTGGGACTGGCTGAATGAGAGCAAACCTCCAGCAAGAAGGAAAGGTACAAGTTGACAGACAAAGGTGAAAGAGTTTACCTAGGCAGGGTGTAAGCACAGAAGCACATTTCCTGAGGACAACAGGAGGGACCCCATAAGGCCCATATGCCTTGTTAGTATTGAGACCAGTGATGGCTGAAAATACATCAGCTGAAGAAATTTTAATGTCAGCCATAAGGAAGTCAGAGGGGGGAAGTGATGGAGGAACAGCACCGGAATTGTCTAGGGTAGAATTGGAGGAGAAAGTCTGAGCGAAGAGATCTGCTTTATCAGTAGGAGAAACAGCTACAGAGCCATCAGAGTAGAAAAGAGGAGGGAAGGATGATGAGGTAAAGTTGTTAGAAAGATTTTTGGCAAGGTGTCAGGAGCGTGTAGAATTTCAGTTGGAGAGCTGAGAACATTTAGTGCGGATGAAATTATTTTTAGCAGAACGAAGAACAGACTTAGCACGATTCTGGGCAGAAACATAAGAAAGATGATTCAGGGGTGGGTTGGCTCCAGTACCTTTTGTAGGCCCACTCCTTGTTGCAGACAGTATTAGAACAAGCATGATTAAAACAAGGCTTTCTTGCATTAGACAAAGGATATGAGAAAGGAATGTATGCTTCCATGCCCAAGAGAATAACCTCCGTAATGAGTAAGGCACACTCAGATGGCTCCAGGCCATGGAAGCAATAATCATTCCAGGGAAAATAAAAAAAGTAATGCCTGAGGGCCTCCCATTCCGCAGCTCCAAAGTGCCACAGACGACGTTTCTTTGGAGGGTCCCCAGGCCACACAGGAGCGATAGGACAGGTTAAGATAATAAGGTTATGATCGGAGGAGCCCAATGGAGAAAAAAGATTAACAGTATAAGCAGAAGGATTAGTTGTAAGGAAGAGATCAAGTATGTCGGAGCTCTCTCCAAGGCCAAATTGACTCAAAGTATTGTCACGGCCTGTCTGGCGCCTGGGGTGACGCTGGCTGGTGGTGGAATGGGATGGGGTGGGAAGGTGGCCTAGCAGTGAGGAGACAAGTGTGGTACGGGGTGGTGGGAGGCCCACAGAGGGAGAGTGTGGCCTTGAAACCGGCAACAGAGTAAGTACGCGCTTTTGTTGTGTTTTTTGTCATTTGTGATTGATTTGTAATGAAAAAAATATATATATTCTGCAGAAAATCAAAATTCCAAAAAACAGCCCGGTTCTGGGATGTGGATGAGATGATCCCCCCCGGCTCCTAGGGGTTAATGTATGCAACAGGTCAATTCTGGAACTGCCTCCCTCTGTCTGCATTTCCTTTTTTTTTTTTTTTATGCAAGGAAGAAGGAGCCAAAGGCCACAGACCTGCATAACTGTTCTTTCCAAGAAAAAGCAAAACAATACAAAAGAGAGCCAAATTCAAGATCCGTTCATTTCGAGATGCCTGGACACACTGCGTTTGAAAGACTGGAGATCAGAGGAAGTAGGAAATACAGACAGAGGAAGACAGTTCCAGAGTTGACCGGTTGCATAAATGAAAGACTGGGACTAACGGTTAACTCTTGCATTAGAGAATTGGACAGAAAAGGGATGAGAGGTTGTTGCTAGACGGGTACTACGTGTCCATTGTAGAGGTGGAGGGATGCAAGCAGACAGTTCAGAGGAACAGTGACCGTTGAAGTAGCGATAGAAGAGAAATAAAGATGCAACAGTGCGGCGAAGAGACAAAGGTTGAAGGGAATCAGTAAGAGGAGGAGAGTTAATGTGACAAAAAGCCTTTGACTCCACCCTATTGAGAAGAGCTGCATGTGGGGAGCCTCCCCATACATGAGAGTTGTACTCCATACACGGGCGAATAAAACCCGTGTACAAGGTCAACGTGAGGACGTGATGGGAAGCGTTAGGAGAAACACGTTAAGGTGGTTTGGGCATGTGGAGAGGATAGAGAGTGAAAGATTGACGAGGAGAGTGTATGTGAGTGAGGTGGAGGGGGCGAGAGGGAGGGGGAGGCCGAGGATGAGATGGAGGGATGGAGTGGAGAGGTATATGAGAGAGGGGGGTGTGAGTTGGGAGCGTGGTAGTGAAATGGCAGGGGACAGAGTGACATGGAGGCGATTTGTTTGTGGCCACCCTGTTCGGGATTGAGGCGTCTGGCAATAGATAGATAGACAAGGTCAACAACCACAAAGGGGTAAAGAAAGTTCGGAATCGGCTTAGCACACCCAATCTCTTGGAAGCAGATCTCACAAGAGATGTAATATGTTCTTTCCAAGACAAATCCCAAGAGAATGAAACACCAATCATATTCAAGGAAGATGCAGGACTGAACTGGACATTATTAAACATTAGAGGGTAATCCTGAGGAAGATTTTGTCGGGTTGATAAGTGTAAGAACTGAGTTTCTGATGCATTAAAAATAACAAGATTATTTTTACTCCAATCAGAGATACGAGCCAAGTCAGACATTAGGTGTGCCATAGCCTCATCCCTTTTTTGTTGAAGTAACTGCTGAGATGGAAGTTGCGGAAACTGAATGGTAAGGTGAAGGGTGGAATTATCAGCATATGAGTGGATAGGGTTAGATGTACAGCTTAGAAGGTCATTGATGAATAAAAGGAAGAGAGTTAGTGATAGTACAGAGCCCTGAGGAACACCACTGTTGACAGGTCTAGGAGAAGAACGATGGCCATCTACAACAGCGGCTATAGAACGACCAGAAAGGAAGCTAGAGATGAAGGCACAGATAGAAGGATAGAAACCGTAGGAAGGCAGTTTGGAAATTAAAGATTTATGCCAGACTCGATCGAAAGCCTTTGAGATGTCAAGTGCAATGGCAAAGCTTTCGCCAAAGTCCCGAAAGGAGGATGACCAGGAGTCTGAAAGGTAGGTGAGAAGATCGCCAGTGGAACATCCCTGACGGAACCCATACTAACGATCAGAAAGAAGGTTGTGACAGGAAAGATGCTTTGTGGCAGTTTGCCACATGGGTGTGGGAAGTAATTCCATCTTGTGCAGTGTTTGTGATAGATGGGTGCACAAGAGATGTAGTGGTATTAGAGGTAGACTGCGAGATAATGCTGATTTCATGTGTGCGGTGTGTCGGGGAGAGCAGGTGGAGATTGTTAGGCGTGTGAGGGTTGAACTTGAAGGTGAGTCTCTTGAGTGTGTGGAGGAGTTTTGTTATCTGGGAGACATGTTATGTGCCGGAGGAGTGGCTGGAGTTAGCTCGGTTGCTAGAGTGAGAAGTGGTTGGAAGAAGTTCAGGGAGCTGTTGCCTCTCCTGACATTGAGAGGACTCTCCTTACGTGCTAAGGGATCTTTGTATGCAGCATGTGTTAGAAGTGTGATGCTGTATGGTAGTGAGACTTGGGCAGTAAAGGAAGAGGATATTCGCAGGTTTAAACGTACAGAAATGACAATGATTAGGTGGATGTGCAGTGCGTCCCTGTGTGCAAGGCCTGGGGGGGCTGGGTTTACGATAGAAGAGTTGAGAGGTAGGATGGGACTGGAGTGTATTGGTGTTGTGATGAGGAGAGGTAGGCTGAGGTGGTTTGGACATGTGGAGAGGATGGGGGAGGATAACTGGGTGCAGAGGGTGAGAAGTGTTAATATTGGGGGAGGGGTTGGGAGGGGTAGACCGAGAAAGACATGGGACGAGGTCATTAAATGTGACTTAAGGGTTAAGGGACTGAATAGGGAGGCTGCTAGAGATCGAGCAGCGTGGAGAGCCGCCAGTAGGTGACCAAGGCCGACACATGGAAGCACGTTGGAGCCTTCAAAAACGAAAACGAATTGACTTGAAAACTTTTGAGACACAGGATGTTAAAGCAATTGGACGATAGTTAGAGGGTTGGGAATGGTCACCCTTCTCTGGGACTGGCTGAATGAGAGCAAACTTCCAGCAAGAAGGAAAGGTACAAGTTGAGAGACAAAGGCGAAAGAGTTTACCTAGGCAGGGTGTAAGCACAGAAACACAGTTTTTGAGGACAACAGGAGGGACTCCATCAGGATCATATGCCTTGTTAGTATTGAGGCCAGTGATGGCAGAAAATACATCAGCTGAAGAAATTTTAATGTCAGTCATGAGGAAGTCAGAGGGGGGAAGTGATGGAGGAATAGCACCGGAATCGTCTAAGGTGGGATTGGAGGAGAAAGTCTGCCTATGATCTCCAGTCTTTCAAACACAGTGTGTCCAGGCATCTAAAATGAACAGATCTTGAATCTGGATCTCTATTATCTTGTTTTTTTTCTTAGACGGAGCAATTTGCAGGTTCCTGGTCCTTGGTTCCTTCTTCCATGCATAATATAAATACAATAAATAAATAAAAAGGATTGTGAGCAATTAACCCAAAGGGTGAAAGCTCATCAAGAATTTGTTTATCACAATGCTTGAAGAACTACTGTGGGATTTCAAGTCTGAATTGCCACAGGCATTGCTGTATGCAGATATTTCTGGTACTGACTTCTGACTGGAAGAAGGGCAGTGTAGGAAAATTCAGGAAACTGGGGGAGAGATGGCAACCTAGGGGTTTCATAGTGAATGAGATGATGATAAAGGTTAAGGTAAGTAAGGTAAACATAGGAATGTTGATGGAGAATGATCAATGACTTTGGGCTGTAAATTGTTGCTGTTGCCGAGCCCCGGGCTCCTATGCTCCTCTGTGGGGCGACATAGGATTGGATGATAGATAGATGGGTAGATAGAAAACCTTTGTTGTGCTACTCAAGTCTGCCTGACTGAGTACACCAATCACCCACAAACAAGCAACCACCTCTGAAGGGCCATCCCGTGCAGTGAACTGATATTCCCATACGACTGATAGCATCTCACCACAAAGAGGCTTTGGTTCCTGGGTGGACAATGCATTTACATTTCTCCACCCACTTAACAAGTAGGCTCTGCTTCACCCCTCTAAGTTCTTTAAGCAGAAATGTAGTTGGTGGTAAATATCCTGTATGAAGGGTGTGGAGGGTGTATAAAGTATTATTCTGATGTAATGGCTACATTGCAATTACAGCAAGAATATTTGTTTGATGGCTGTATGCTACATTCAGATTGTACCAGAAAAAGGTCATGGCTTAATCACAATTTAGGTAGGTGAAGTCACAGAGGGTGGGTATGTATGAAGTGTGAAAGGTAAGCTATAACACAGTATACATACTTATTTTACAGTATAAATATACAGCGAGCGCCAACATAACACGTGAATATTGTACCCGGAAGGTCCCGCTTTGTGCGAATTCTGCACTTCATATGTTTACAAGTTAAAGGGTTTCATGGTACCCAAGCCAGCCCCAAGATCACCGTTTGGGGCAATTTTCAGTTCCCCCCCCCCAAGATATTTACTAACAACCTAATAAGACTTTATTACATACAAACACTGGAGGATTCCTCACCTTGAATGGAAGAGGTTGTGGGCTTGCTGAGGGGAGGTGGACTGGGGCTCCATGGGGGGGGGGTATCACACAAAGCACATGTGCAGCCAGAGTGCAGGGAAAAGGTAGGCTCAACTGGGGCAGGAATGCTAAGTGGATCGCGATGACCTCCTGCGCAGACACGTAACACCATGTCATAGGCTGATGCAACCAGCGCCATGACTATCAGTGGCTGCGTTATGTCTGTTCCCACCATATTATGACCCTCATTTGCTGTGTTATGACTGTCTGAACCATAATTTTGGGCCTCTCGTCGCCTTATGTCTATTGTCGGTGCGTAGAATGGTTCTCAAAAAATGGGCAGCTACCTCCGCCCGCATAATGTCCATCATTTTCGCGTTGTGACTAAATTTTGGCATCAAATTTTGCCTTCCATGTTATGTGAGTTTCGTGGTGTAGGATCGCGCATTACATGACCACTGACTATATATATAAATATATATATGGTAAATACAGCCAAACCCCAATTTACAATACCTCTATAAGTGATACCCCAGAATAGTGATGGGAGTAGAAATACCACGCAACCCTCTATGACAATGGCAGAGCCCCAGTTTAATGATGGCTCTTTATTTTTCATTTACCAATTTTGATAATATTTTAGACTTAAATTTTGTGTTTAGATTGATTTATAAACTGTTTTCAGACATAGATTAATGTGTTTTGGTCATAGGTGGGTGGAACACTGTCATTTGGGATACAGATTCTCATCCATCAGATGATATACATAACAGTGTGGACAACTAGGCGACTCAACAAAGAATGTTTTGTGTTTAATCAATGAACATCTAACCAATCAGGGAAAACAATCTATCTATCTATCTATTGCCAGACGCCTCAATCCCGAACGGGGTGGCCACAAACAAATCGCCTCCATGTCACTCTGTCCCC
>JAGKTI010030112.1:0-12475 GCA_018397915.1 Birgus latro
GTCTCTATCCAGTTAACAGGGAAATCGAAGAAAGACCATCACCCC
This sequence comes from Birgus latro, assembly GCA_018397915.1. Lineage (NCBI taxonomy): Eukaryota > Metazoa > Arthropoda > Malacostraca > Decapoda > Coenobitidae > Birgus > Birgus latro. The sequence continues at coordinate 46 of JAGKTI010030112.1, forward strand.
GTTATTTCATTATAAGATTACCACACACTCTTGTAAATGGTTTCATAGGTTACAGGTTGGTACTTGTGGAGATTACTATGGGCATACAGTATACTTAACATCATTGAGGCTGCAGTCTATCTCCTGTTGTGGCATGGGATTTGACTGCAAAAACTCTTGAAAAGTGTGTGTGTGTCTGCATAGGTAATTTCTGTATCAACAACTTCTACATATACATTAAAGAGTTCAAGAGGTTCTTTTGCACATGCGTGCGTGAGGGCATGTGATGTTGCTGGACCAACCACCAGCCTGGCCAAATTTCTGTCAGGAATGTCTCTGGGAAGATGTGATAGTGCTGGCAACTTTTCACATTTAAAACATGTATGAGATGTATTTTTATATACATTCACATCACAGGATATAAGCTCAAAGGCACCTTGGTTAAGATCATGTGCAGGTCCACTATGATTCATATCACATCTGTGGAAGGAGGAAAACTAACCAGTTGCCGACTATTGCTTAGGAGCATCCATACACACACACACACACACACACACACACACACACACATACACACACACACTCAATGTCCTCTGTGTTTAATCGTCGTCTAAAATAGGAAAAATATACAGATATCTGATGCTATCTTAAGCAATGAGGCTTGTTTAAGCTCGATAAGAAGATAAGACACACGGTTCACGAATGTGCGACAGGCAGTAAAGTGAGGGTTGGTAATAAAACAGCTGTGCTGCAGGTGTCCGTGGATGTGCTACCCGTATGAAACACAGATTTACCATACTATTGCTGTTTTCTTCTATATTAAACTTTGCGTAAGATTACTTAATATTATTTTATTTTACCACCGTCAGATTAGCTTAAAACTCTCCCAGAAGAAGAAAGAAAATACAGTGAGTCATTATATTGAAGATATTAAAAATAGTTCTTCACTTTGATATAACATGCCATAGGATAAAAAAAAAAAAAAAAATGGACACGTTAAGCACAATGCGTAACCATACCTCCACCACTAGGACAGTACTGGAACAATAATGTTTTAATCCCATTTATTATAACCATTGTCAAATAAATCTGAGACCGATATTACTAGGTTTCATCGCTGCACAACTTACACCAACGACAGGGTATACTGTCATTATAATGGACCAATTATGTGATATTCAAAAATGGGCAATAGTATATGTCACAAAATTTAATTGTATTTACCGCTGTAACCGTAATTCAATAATTAATCGCATACAAATATCACACTGTTCTTTCGGAACCAGATATGATGACCATCACTTATTCTCATGACACTCATAAGTGTCATTGCTTGAGGCATTTTCTAAATAAATGCTCATAAACTATGGTTCACGTGACTGGTACTCATACCGGGACATACGTCAAGACAAAGACTGTCATAACTGCATTTGATATCCTAACCCTCTGACATCAGATACACTAGATTTATAAGAAATTATTATAAAAATTAGTTGACGATTAATTTGTTAAGGAAAAAGTTGTTCAAGCTTCTCCATTGGATGGTGGTTTAGATGGAATAACTCCTTCAAATCAATGGAGTATTTTCTAGCTCACTCTTGCTACCTTGTACCCGTATTCAGCACAGGAGAAATTATTCAACAGTGAAGGCTTAGTTATAGACATAAGGTAGAAATGGACTTGGAAGGGACAAATGGTGAAACAAAGAATATAACAGATTTTACCCTTAAGTTTGGGTTTATGCCAGGCAAAGGGACATCTGATGCCATATTCATTGTTAGACAGTTTCAGGAAACTACTATAGGAAAAAATGGAAACTGTACTTTGTTTTTGTTGATTTGGAGAAGAACTTTGACAGTCCCTAGAGAGGTGGTGAAGTGGGCAATGAGAAACCTTCTTCGATAAAGTTCCATTGAAATTATCGCTAGCAATAATGCCATAACTTTACCCATCATTTCTAAGTGGATGTGCACAGAGATAGTTATACTGTCATTTCGGGGAAATTGTAATTAGGAGGATCACCCGAATCATCTACCAATGTGTTGTGTTGTCCGTGTTCACGGTAGCAAAAGTTCCTAAAAACGTTTATTCTCCAACCATCACTTTCAAACGAAAAATATATGATATATATTACCTTCATATGCAGAGCCTACCTTTGAAGCTAGTACTATATTATACTGTATAAAATGTGTGGCTGGGGGGGGGGGAGGAGGTAACTGTACGGACGGTTTGAGCAGAGTAATATACACCAGTTGTTAAGATGTAGCTTCACAATATCATCTTTCAAAATAGTTATTATTATGCCACAATAAAGACTCCTTGCGAAAGTAATCTTGGAAAGAATAAATTAATGAGCTTCTACTTAAGTTTTTTTTTTTTTACTTCATTCACATTGAACAATCCTCCCCTCCCCCCCAACACACACACCAACGGTTGTCAGCGTTATGTCTTTCTGAATTCGTGTCGTCAGAATCAAAAGTTGCATTGTGAATCACATATCCCCTCCAGGCGTCTGTCAGTTCGGTGCAGATTGCAAATTGTGAATCTTTCATCTGGATGCCATTATACAACTTCCGATGAGTGCCAGTATATCTGAGTACATCAACGATATATTACCTTTCATTTTTGCGTACTAAATTGTAAAAAGAGTAAAAGTTGTTACATTTTTTTTTTTTTACTTTCAATTGGCTTGTCAGTGAATGGTTTGAGATGGAACCGCTTGTTTCTCTTCAGACCATATTAATATAATCTTTATATTTGATCTCATCAGATGCCAGTCGATTGTATTAATTTTCCTTATCCTGACGGCTTTGTCTATCTATCTATCTATCTATTGCCAGACGCCTTGATCCCGAACGGGGTGGCCACAAACAAATCGCCTCCATGTCACTCTGTCCTCTGCCATTTCACTACCACGCTCCCAACTCACACCTCCCTCTCTCATATACCTCTCCACTCCATCCCTCCATCTCATCCTCGGCCTCCTCCTCCCTCTCGCCCCCTCCACCTCACTCACATACACTCTCCTCGTTCGTCTTTCACTCTCCATCCTCTCCACATGCCCAAACCACCTTAACGTGTTTCTCCTAACGCTTCCCATCACGTCCTCAACCCCACCACAACGCTCGTTCACTTCCTTATTTGTTAGTCTGTCTCTCCATGTGACTCCACATGCTCCTCTCAAATAACTCATTTCCACTGCTCTCACTCTTGACTTCCGTCCTTCCAACAGGGTCCAAGCTTCACTTCCATATGTCAGAGTTGGTATCACAATACTGTCATGTAACAACTTTTTCACTTCCATGCTCACCTCCCTATTTCTTATCACTGCTTTCAACGAACCAGCAACCTTCCTACCCTGCTGCACCCTTTCGAGCACTTCACCCTCCAGACTTCCATCCTTACTCATCACACTGCCCAAGTACTTAAATTCACTCACATTCTCCATATCCTTCCCATCCAATCTCACTGTACATTCACTGGCTTCACTTCTCTCGAAGATCATCACTTTACTTTTCCCCACATTCACCTTTAGATTCCGTTTCTTACACACTCTCCCAAACTCATCTACCAAGCCTTGCAGCTCCCCTTCGTCTTCACTCAACAACACAGTATCATCTGCAAGTAACAGTACAGAGAGTTTCCAAACACTGCCCTCTTTCACTAGGGCCGCTCCAACATCCACTGCCCGACCTTGTATCTCTTTTATAACCCCATCCATATACAGATTGAACAACCATGGAGACATGACACATCCTTGTTTCAATCCAACCTTCAAATGGAAAGATTCACTCAGTTTGCCATCCACACGCACTGCAGCCTTAGCACCCTCATACATACTCTTCACTGCCTTCAACAACTTCCCATCCACTCCATATATTCCTAATACCTTCCACAGACCTTGTCTATCCACCCTGTCATATGCTTTCTCCAGATCCATGAAGGCTGCATTCAACTTCCTGCCCTTCTCTAGAAACGGCTTTGTGTTTAATAAAAATGTGCAGAGCAGTTCAGCATTAATGCTATATTTTATTTTTCACTCCATGACTTACCAGTGCATTGTGAATATTTTTTTTTAGCCTGTAAACTGTAGACTCATATAACTTTGCTCAGAAACCGAACCTGTACATGACAATATACAGTATATATACATTTTCATGTGTTGCATGAACTATTTCACTTGAAAGTAATGATAGCCGTGTTTCGGAGTCGGCAAATATGGAAGATGTAAATATCTAAATGATTACGTTGATTCGGCTAGTCATTTTCACTCAGTTCAAGTGCCTAGGTTATATAAATTCAGATACTAAATGAAGCTTAATATGGCTTCCAGTTGAAGGAACTACATTTGTATCTTAATATATTTTAAACTGAAACAAAGTGCCAGTGTGCTAATATGAAGTGCATCATCCTCTTCGTCCAAGATATGAATGACAAGTTTGAGTATGCATGGAAGTAAGAAAGTCAAACATGACAAATAATTACGTATAGAAGTTAAAAGAAACACGATAATTGCATTAAAAAATATTTTTTCTTTCCAACTGTATATCATTTGTGAATAATCCTTTGTTTCATACCCACAACACTGACGTCTTCCAGTCAGTCAGCCTCTTGCTCCACTGGGTATCGCATATTCTTGCTACATGACCTGCCCACCTCCATTTCCGTTTTTTTATAACTTCTATTATGTCTCTGACTTTTGTTTGCTCTCTCACCAAAGATGATCTTTTCCCCTCAAAGATATTCCCAAAACTGACTTGCTCATTGCTCACTGAGAACGGATTAATTGATTTTCCATCGATTTTGTCAGCTTCCAGGTCTCGCAACGGTACGTCTTTCATTATAAACCTTTCGTTTCATGTATACTGGCAGACTACGCTTCATGATATCCCCATATTTATCGAAAGCTTTCCATCCCACTGTAATGCGTCTTTTTATTTTGCTATCATGTCCTTTCGTTAGTTTTAAAATTTTCCCCAAGTAATTGTACTCCTTTTTGCAATTTCGACAGTTTTCGCTTTTTTTCAAAGTTCAAAACTTTGAAACAACTGAACATTGTTTTAAGCAGGCAGACGGAATACTACATCACTATAACAGTACGTGAGACAAACTTCAATATTGTTAGACAAGTGACAACGTAAAGGACATTGCCACATAGTACATGAGTCAATTCATCGATTATTTAAACAAGGAAAAGATATGGTACGTCTATTGAATAAATTATGTTTTCATACTAAAACATGAATCTACGTAAATGTCTCGAATCTATAGATGATACCCACATTTGTCATATACCGCACCATGATTGATATCGCTGACATCGTTTCTACCAAGGATACTGGTATTGATGTTGTGAGGCCCGTGTCCATTTTCATGACACTACGTGTTCGCTCCCTCTTCGAACCATGCCTTGTTGCTACAGCCATATATCGGAGGAGGATAAGAAAAGAATATGGCCTAATACGAGGTCAATGAGGATTTCCTTATTACTGCTACTGATCTGGGTATTAAGAGGACGACCGCTTTTTCTACCGTGCCAAATTAGCAGAAAAAGAGACAGCTGTGGTTGTGCAAGAAGACGACACATGTTTGATGATGTGTCCCTGGACTTCTGGTATTGATGACTGAGGCCGTCCCAAGAATCAGCTTAAAGGAACTAAACCAAACACTACGAATCTTTTCCCTCAAAGCGCAGGTATGTAAGATACAATTACCTAATCTGTATAAAATACCATAGTTTAATTGTTTAAAAGAACATTACGTTACACTGTACTTATGTTTAAAAGAACATTACGTTACACTGTACATATTTTTATCATAAAATACAGGTGATTTAGCCCTATTGTGAGTTATCTCTCCTACAAGCTCACTAATTTTATAGTGAATACATAAATCACATTACCCGATAAAATAAATACGAAACCAAGTTCCACACATAATTTATAAATATTTAACTATGGTATAAGTAACCTACTATAATTTCATTACCCATTTCCTCTCCCCCCTGATCCACTTCAGTTTAATACCAATAACACTATAACCTCTATCCACAACAGGTATGTGACGCGACAGTGGCAAAAGGATTAGATGGGTCAATGATTACCCACAAGAGATGTGCAAATATTCCGTAAGACAGGAATTCACCTGCAGTGACAGATCCTAGTATGCTTAGTACATAAGAGAGGCTTCCAGCAACACCCGTGTGGCAAATATCATCATCATCATCATCATCGAAACACCGTGTTTATCCCTAGTGAGGAAACCCGGTGCCACACGGCATCATGCACTACATGTTTTTGAGTTTCGCGCTCAGTATTGTCCAGGTATACTCGTTTCTGGAAGCATTTGCAGCGTCCCCCAAGAGTAAGCCACATGGTGTTGTCAGGATTAGCCGTGTTTTCGTGCTCCTGCTCCTTATCGCTTATCAGTGATTATCCGTGTATTCACTTGGAACAGAGTTTCCTGATATGGTGTTGTGAAAAAAAAAACATGTTTTTCTACATGAATGCGTTGTACACATTTTAGAGAGTGTTTTAGCCTAAATATGATGTAAATTGAGCAACATAACAACTACAGGAACCTAGAGGTGTAGGCACTCATACACCTGGCAAGTGACCTCTGGGAACCACAGTAAACGTGTTGCCACGTACTAATGAAAACCGGAGATTGTACGTGCGTTCTCAGCTATACTAATATATTATGGTGATGAAAAAATTATTTTATAGCATATTCAGGCAGCAATCACCACAATATAATCACAATAGCCGAAAGAAGCTGGTAAAATATCTCAGGTGTTTAACTGTTCCAGGTAAGCAGTTTTCTGTGGTTCCCAGAGGTTGCTGGCAGGCTGTACGAGTGTCTACTCCAAGTTCCTGCAGTATAAGTTATTTTGCTCGGTTTCATATATTTCCACCTCATTACCTGAATAAGTACTTTTTTTTAAGAAGTTGCAAAGGATGCATATGTGCATTTAATTTAGTTCAGTTATCCTAATGTTTAGATGTCTTGTTGTAGTACAGTACCCTTTGGTGATAATAAAACATGTTTGCATTTTTTTTTTCTACAGTGATTCCAGATGGCTACAAGATTCCTTTAACGCTGCAAAACATGAGGGTTTCCTGTCCTGGGTTAAGTGGACGAAACTGGATTCGAACAATACACTAATCGTACTGTACGTATGGTCCTGCAGCACAAGATGATCATACGAACCGGATAAATTTATTATGAGATCACGTCCACAGGATTAACTACTCATGCTGTTATTCTGAGAGATGAAGACGCCGTTGTCATCATGGATAATGCTCCCTGCCATCGTGATGCTGTGCAAGCATTGACCACTCATGATTTTTTTTTTTTTTTGTGTCCGACTCTGGGCATAGGCTTCACAGCCTGCTCCCAAGGCCCAGTAGTCCTCCTACATACCATATACCTCTACATATCACACCGTCCATATTGAATACATGCTAGGGCTGTCTCATACAGGACCAGTGTATTGGTAAAGAATTGCTTCAGCGTTCTCAAAGCGACCTTGAGACCTCAACACGGTTATGGGATTTTTTTTTTTTTTCATGCAAGGAAGAAGGAACCAAAGGCCATGGGCTCGCATACTGTTCCTTCCAAGAAAAAAAAAAAAGAGAGCCAAATTCAAGATCCATTCATTTCAAGATGCCTGGACACACTGTGTTTGAAAGACTGGAGATCATAGGAAGTAGGGAATACAGACAGAGGAAGACAGTTCCAGAATTGACCAGTTGCATAAATGAAGGACTGGGAGTAACGGTTAACTCCTGCATTAGAGAGTTGGACAGAAAAGGGGTGAGAGTTTGTTGCTAGACGGGTACTACGTACCAGTCGTAGTCTAAGGTGGAGGGATGCAAGCAGACAGTTCAGAGGAACAGTGACCATTGAAGTAGCGATAGAAGAGAGATAAAGATGCAACAGTGCGGCGAAGAGACAAAGGTTGAAGGGAATCAGTAAGAGGAGGAAAGTTAATGAGACGAAAAGCCTTTGACTCCGCCCTACTGAGAAGAGCTGTATGTGGGGAGCCTCCCCACACATGAGAGTTGTACTCCATACAGGGGCGAATAAAATCCGTGTACAGTACAAGGTCAACAACTGTGCAGGGGTAAAGAACGTTCGGAGTCGGCTTAGAAGCCAGAAGAGCAGGTACGACTCTTAGGGCTGACCGGAAAGACCAACTGCGAGTGAGTAAGGAAGCATCAATTGTCATAACAGCACAATAAACTCATGCACATTACACCCACAGTAACACATGTTTCATGGGGCATAAGGGGGAAGGCCTTTGTTCAGCAGTGGACTTCCAATTAGCTGTTGTGTACGTGCGTGCGTGAGAGCGCGTGCATTTGTGTGTGTGTGTGTGTGTATGTGTGCGTGTGTGTGTGTGTATACTGCAGATGCAATATTATAAGAATATACAAGTAGAAATAAATGTATCTGATATTTAATCCTCCCTTCGGAACATTATTGAAATATGTTGACTGATCATTCTATATCATTTCAGTTTCAGGGAATTATTATGAAGCCCGTAAACATTTTTATGCTGCTAAATATGATCCAAAATATTCATTGCCTTCTCAGTTCGAGGATGTCGTTATAGGAGTTATCATTCTTGTTTATTTATTATGCTCTATTGACAGCATAATAAATAAATAAATAAATAAATGGTTCTACAGCTTTGGCTTGCCGATATCTGATCTGACATTGGCTTCAGCAGGGGAGCAGCAGCAGTTTATTCAGTTTGTGAGACGACGTTTTAGGGAAACTTTTTTTCTCTGTCAGTCACACTTGCAGTAGCCTATCACAGTTTCGTACTCTGTCACTAAGTCACTTTTTATATTCTCACTCGCGCATTCTCAGTCGTTCACTGACTTCCAGTTGTACTCGTACCATTCTGCACGCTGTTTGTCATTGTCACATTCTTCCTCTCTTATACTCGCTTTAACCTTCCCTTACCCTAAAATCTGTCACTTGTTCTTCCACTCTCACATTCCTTAACTTACACTTATTCAGTCCCTTCCCTGTTGCATATTCACTCAAACTTATTTTCTCAAACATCCCCGCTTGCTTTCATTTACTGATGTTTACGCAAAATATTCTCACTCACTTTTTCATGCACCACTCCAACTCAGTCGTACTTTTTCATCACTCTCAGTTAAGTTGGTAGTTTTTTACTTCAATAAATTTTATCCAGCATAGACGTAATCGTATAAAGTGAAAGGATTAACAGTTGTGAAAGTTTATACATAAAATCCTGCAGTGACTACTGACATGTAGTTGAATACAATTAAATGATAGATAATAAGTAAATGCATGTTAATTACAATTTTTAAAAATTGTAATTAACAAAACCAAACTCTGTGACTTACACGGAACAGGGAGGTCGTTTGGTTATGAATATCACCCGCACTGAAGGTACTAACAGACTGAGTGTCCTTATCACACTATCTCACCCTGCTCATGTGACACGTCTGCCTTCCCACCACGCGCGGTGCCGGACAGTGTTGCCAAATGCTTGAAACAAAAATCCGCTAAACAAACAACCAATTTCCGCCAAAACTAATCAAAATCCGCTAGCTTTTACAACCCCCCCAAAAAAAAATATATATATATATTATTGCGATTTTGTATTATGCATGAACTCACCTTTAAACTACAGAAAATGAAGGATGTCGTCCATTTCTTCACTCCTAGCTGAGGAAGATGTGCCTTGTTGGTATGACTGAATACACTTGCACAGTGCCAATCTTGTTATATACACGCCTTGGGAGTTCATAGCTGTAACAGCATTTCTCTGTTCTTTTCAAGCCGGAACGAACACAAAGTATGGCATTTACAGTTTTTGTGTGTAGTCGGTTTCGAAGTTTGGTCTTTACTAAGTTAAGCTGACTAAACAGACGCTCTACGTCAGCATTAGAATGTGGGAGTGAAAATATCCATCGCCACTTGGGAAAGTTCAGCATATTTATTCAGGCCAGCAGCATCCTTATAATTATATACCTCATTCCAAAGTTGCAATGTTGATGATGTATTTTCCCATTTCTGGCAGCTCAGATTCCTCCACTGAATATCGATTGCATCCAGTTTCTCTGCTAAGTAACTAAGCAATGCAGCTACATCAACGATGGAAGGTTTCACTTGGCGAAGGCACTCAGACACTGAAAAAATTGCCACATTCTTCAAAACAGAAGAGTTCAGGCAGTCGACTGCGCAGTTCACCAACAAATTTCACCACAAATAACGTGCACCGTTCTCTTGTAGTGTTTTCAGTTTTACGGTGTAACTTTAGATCTTTGCATGCAATTTCATATTCATAGCCAAGATATGCTCTCCGATCAACATAAGGCACTAGATCATCAGTTAGTAGGTTAACTCCGCTTGTAGGAAGGACTACCTTACGGCCAACTGACTCAGTTAATTCAGTCAGATCACGAAGCAATTTTGTGGGGTCTGTGTTGTCACTTTGGAATGCTTTAACTACTCTTTGGGTCTCTTGCAGCACAGGTCTCAAGAACAACATGTACAGGTTATTAACAGGGTCTGATTGAGTATATGTCAAATAAGAGTTCTGCAGCATAACATTTTTCTTTTCTCCTCACTATATCAAAATGTGACCTGAGTGCATCCCACTGAGCCAAGATTCGTGTCACTGCAGCCTCAACAGATGCCTAACGAGTGTAACAGACCCTTGTAATTTGCAGTGGCGTGTTCCCATCATTCTTTGTTTCGTACAGTCTTTTGTAAGCAAGTTGACGCTTGGACGAGTGACTAAACCAATTATAGGTTTCTCGAATCATGAAAATATTTTTGGGAAAAGCTTCAGCACTAGCGTATGACAGGGCTAACTGCAGTGAATGGCAAGTGCAGCGAACCGTTATTGACACTAGCATTATCTACTCCTTTACTGACACTAGCATTATCTACTCCTATACCTATTAGGTTTGTAGGGATAAGTTTTGCATCATTTAACAACTTCACAATGGCATTCACAATGGCTTCTGACGTGCCTGAATCGATTTCTACAAGTCCTAAGCGACATGACACTACTTTCGACAAAGATCGGCTGAAGCAATGCACAGTCACTCCCAACATTTTGGTAACTGCAATGTCTGTAGATTCGTCAATGAGGATACTGTATTTTGACTCTGGACACGAAGAAGTATTTGTTACAAGGAGGGTAGAAAAGTTACAAGAGGATGGAATAAAGGCTGAATATAAAAGGGAAGTGGAGGAGCGATTGGGTAAATATAGATTGGAGCAGATGGGGGACGTGGAAGATGTGTGCCAGATATTCACAGAAGAAATCTGTGCAGCATGTGAGGTGGTGTGTGGGGTGAAGAGAAGACGATATGGGGTTCAAGGAACAGCATGGTGGACTGAAGAGGTGAGAGAGGCTGTGGCACAAAAGAAGAAAGCATATAATGAGTGGATGAGGAACAGGGGCGTTGAACAAGCTGAGAGACGGACGAGACAGTTATATGTAGTGAGGAGGAGAGAGGTGAAAAGATTAGTAAGAGAGAGTAAGAAGAGAGTGGATGAGGAATTTGGAAGGAATTTGAGTGCAAAGTGGAGGGAATGTAAGAAAATGTTCTGGAAGGAGGTAAAAAGAGCTAGACAGGGTGCCAACGAAGTCAGTGGGGGTGTGAAAGATAAAAATGATAGATTACTAGTGGAGAACGGAGGAAAAGTAAACAGATGGAGAGAACACTTTAATAAACTGTTGAACATAGAGAATGAAAGTAATGCAAGTATAAGTGGCTGGGGAATGGCGGGGAGAAGGAGGGTTGTGAGAAGAGACGAAGAAATCAGTAGGATGGAAGCGGTGGAAGCAATGATGAAAGTTAAAATGGGGAAAGCCCCAGGAATTGATGGAGCGTGAGGTGAAATGCTGAAGCATGGGGGAGAAATAGCAATAGAATGGATGTGGAAGGTGTGTAGATTGGCTTAGGAGGAGGGTAGAGTCCTGAAGGATTGGAAGTCAGGTATAATTATTCCTCTGTACAAAGAAAAAGGGGAAAAAGCAGTGTGTGGTAATCATAGGGGCATTTGCCTTCTCAGTGTAATAGGAAAAGTATATGGTAGGATACTTATTGACAGAGTTAGGGAAATTACAGAGGAATTAGTTGGAGACCAAGGTTTTAGGAAGGGAAGAGGTTGTGTAGACCAATTATTCATTCTTAGATCCTTAGTGGAAAAGTTTCTAGAGAAGGGCAAGAAGTTGTATGCAGCCTTCATGGATCTGGAAAAAGCATATGACAGGGTGGGTTGACAAGGATTGTGGAAGGTATTAAGAATATATGGAGTGGATGGGAAGTTGTTGAAGGCAGTGAAGAGTATGTATGAGGGTGCTAAGGCTGCAGTGCGTGTGGATGGCAAACTGAGTGAATCTTTCCATTTGAAGGTTGGATTGAAACAAGGATGTGTCATGTCTCCA